>JAEANM010026336.1:0-10759 GCA_017656035.1 Myanophis thanlyinensis
GGCCACAGGAAGCCAATGCAGCTCGCGCAGGAAAGGTGTAACATGGGAGCTCCGAGGAGCTCCCATAATTACCCGCGTGGCCGCATTTTGGACTAACTGCAGCCTCCGGATGCTCTTCAGGGGGACCCCATGTAGAGAGCATTGGCATAGTCCAGACGGGAGGTTACCAGGGCAGAAGTGACTGTGCGAAGGGCACCCCTTTTGAAAGTCATGCTCTGATTTTTCATTGATGTGAAATTGCACCGTATCTTCCTTTAATTTAAATACTTGATTCTGCAGTAATATAATTATTTTTTTCTGTACAATGTAAAAGATATACCATTTACAGAACAACAGTATCAAAATTCAATATTGTTACTAAGAAAACCATTGCAGGGAAGATAAAAATCTATGTTTTTTAAAATAAAAAATCTGATTTTTTTTTTAAATTCAAATCTGATTTTTTTTGTTTTTATCAAATTTATTTTAATAAAATGCTTTTGGAATAAAAATCTATCTAAAGATAGTTTTCTGTTTAAGATACATTAATAATTTAGTTTATTCATCATGAAATGGAGCTTACTTCTGTAGCATGAGCCTGTATATTCTGCAATATTGGGACTGTTGGTGAGTCAACAGCAGGTCAGAAAAGGAGCTGCTGCAGGGCAGAGATGACAGTTGTGCTTTAAAAATTATGGTTTAAATCAAGTTGAATTAAATCAAGCTTTTTACTAGTGATTTAAATCATGATTTAAATGGTGATTTAAACAGACTTGATCCATCGAAATCCATTGTGACCATTAGGATATATTTGGAGTATTTGTTGGGCCTTTTTTATAGTTGTCCTGTATTGTGGACCTTCTAAGTAAAAACCATCTTATTATTATGGAGTCTTTTCTTAAAACGGAAGCTAGGCTACTCCCTCCAATACCTTCTTTCAGAAAACAATTGAAATTCCTGTTCACTCAGGCATTCATGGAATAACTATAATTATCTGACCAAACTGCCTTTTATTTGTTTGCCTCTTACTCATTTTTTCTATTTTTAAAAAAGGAAACATTTTTTTTATTTTTAAAATCTCTATTGGTTTATTGGGATGGCTTTAATACTCCTCAACTTATCTTGTAAATTGTTTGGGGTGGTGGCGATATAGAAATAAAGTAAAATAAAATATCTTCCAAAACAATACTTTTCTTAGATCAGCTTCTTTTATGTGTGTGTGTGTGTGTGTATACACACATCAATTTCATGTCTAAGGAAATATATTTATGTGCTTGTAAGTCTGGGTCATGGTTCACTTTAAGTCTGGTCTGGTTCACTTTTAACAAAAGTTTATATCCACACTAAGGCACAAGACCGTCTATTGAGATAAACGTACTGCTTCTTCCTAGTTTACTATCCACAATTGAGATCAGCAATGCTACTAACTGAAACCATAACTATGCTTACTTCACCTTTCTTTTGCTTTGCTTTACAGACCTACAAAGGGTATAAATACAAGGACTAGTCATTATTTTTTCATTACCATAATTAACTGTGAATGGTCTATGAAGGAGTTGCTAAATGAGGACTACCTATAATTGAAAGACCATCCACAACCTTAGCTGTCACCTTACTAATATAATCAGATGCTTCCTTCTACAAAACTTTGTTTCTGGGCAACAAGAAGATTAAATTATCTCAGTTCTCATGGTTGCATAGCGAAGTTGGAGAACCTGCTTGGGAAGAATCTATGTTAGGAACAAGAACAAGAATAAACTCTGATAGGCACAACTTATTAATGAAGCAGATCAAGAATGTGAGTACCTATGAGAAGGTCTACATATTGACTTTATTCTCAGCACATCCAGTTTTAATCTCAGAACCTTTCCTAGTTCTTTATGGAGTTTAGCTGAAATAATACCTGTTGCTGATTTAAATTATCTCTATCAAGCCCTACCACTTATGTTTGTATTAACATATATGATGGGTAAGTACTTTCCAGCATTTGACAATGCTTGTCAACAAGAATTATCATTTTTTCCCAGTTTTCAGTTCAGTATCAGAATTATTAAATATTAAATAAATATATCTGTAGCTCATGAGGAAGTCTCTTTTTTGTCAGCTGATTCTCAACTAAGTGTTCACAGTCTATGTATTTTAATTAAGGCAGAATGAGTACAATGGATTTGTATCACACAAAATTAAACAAAACTTTACATTGCATAACCCACTGCTGCATTAGATTAATATTGGAATACTTCCCACTACAAAGTTTTTTCAGGGTACAACTGAACAATAAAGCACCAGACAGGACCAGCAAACAACCATGTTCTAGAAGAAAAGTGGTGAGCTGCATGCCAAAGAAGAAATGACCTTTCCTTCATGGCCTACCTCAATTGCCAGCCTTTTGGAAAATGCTTCACTTGCTAGTTTTAAAAAGTAATGTATTAAGAGAGGAATAAGACATATTGGCATTGCTATTTCCATCGATCATTGTGCTTCTCTTTAAACCAAGCAGTTCAAGGGCATATTTAAAAATGGTACTTTAAAAGTTAAACATTTACTTTGACTAATTTTGTTAAAGCTGTCGCTATGTTACATTAGATTTTCCTCCTGTGCAAGTTTCCTTGGTGAGCAAGGCACTTTCCAAGTGCAGAATCAGTGCACGAAAACAAGTCAATGTTAGAGCCATTACAGGTAGTCCTTGACTTACAACCACAATTGAGCCCAAAATTTCTGTTGTTAAGCGAGACATTTGTTAATCTTTATCTTTATTTAATTTCTATACCGCCTCCCTCCCGAAGGACTCAAGCAGTGTACAGCCTAATAAAACATGAGTACATACAATTAAAACCAGATTAAAATTTCAAATAAATACAATGGCCGATCAATCAAAAACCCAATTTAAATAGGAACAGTTAAAAATATTAAACAATTAAAATTAAAATTTAAAAACTGGTTTAAAACAAATTTAAAAACACTGTTAAGTACTAGGCCAGACCGGCCTGCTGAAACAGGTAGTTTTTTAATGCGCGCCGGAAGGTCCGTAGGTCCGTGATGGTCCAGAACCTATATAATAGCATAGTCAAGAGACAAAGATGTTCAATTTTCAATCAAACCCAAGTTCTCTGCATTTCAGTTGTGCTTTCATTTAAATATGAGCTAAGATATGTATTGGACCTCAATGCTGGTTGGGAAATTCTGGGAGTTGAAATCCACACACACCCCTTAAAGTTATTAAGGTTGAGAAACACGGCTCTAAATGTTTGCTATATTATTCTCTATAGTTTCTTCAGCTGCTATGGCAAAAATCTGCCCTGATTGTCCAACCCCTGGAGATCCTTCTGAAGCCACTTTTTGGGAAACAGCAGCAGAGAGCCTGGCCAAATTCAATGCTGAAAGCAACCATGCTCATTATTTCACCATCCTCAATGTCACCAAAGCCAGGTCACAGGTAACACTGAAAGTTCAATGCTGCATCTTTGGTTTGGGTGGAGCAGATTAATTCTTCTAGCAATTCCCAATCTGGCATCCTTCAAATATGTTGGGAATAAAACTCAAAGAACTGTAGAAGTAATAATCCCTAAACTTTGGAGAAACCCAGATTAGGAAAAGCTGCTTTGTTGGTATGGTAAGCAAGTCTACCTAGCCACCAGTCATAATTCCCATTTCTAAAGACAAGTATTCTTCAATGCTATTTTATTGGGAAGGAAACTACCAACCTAGCTAAGAAGGGTTAGGCTGGGTTGATACTTGGATGGGAGACTGTTAAAAGAATTCTAGGAGTTTTCAAAAAGTATCTTTAGTGATGTAAATCATTTGTTTGCTTGCTTGCTTGCTTGCTTGTTAAATTTATTTGCCACCCATCTTGCTGTGAGGTTACTCTGGTCAAGTTACAATAATAAAACAGAAATAATAATAATAATAAATGTAAACCTAACAATATTAAAGCAATGAAACAATAAAAATAAACATGGAATGGGCAATAATATGAATTAAAAGATGGGTGGGGAGAGCAGGAACACAGGGGAGAGATGGGACCAGCTAATTAGTCAAGTAGCCATCTCCACTGTGGTACAGGTAGTCCTCAACTTGTGACAGTTCATTTAGTGACCGTTCAAAGTGACAACAGCACTGAAAAAAGCGACTTCTGACCATTTTTCACACTTAAGACCATTGCAACATCTCCATGGGCAGATGATCAAAATTCTGACACTTGGCAACTGACTCACATTTATGACAGCTGCAATGTCCCAAAGTCATGTGATCCCCTTTTGCGACCTACTGAAAAGTAAACTCAATGGGCAAACCAGATTCACTTAAGAACCATGTTTCTAACTTAACGTCTGCAGTGATTCACTTAACAACTGTGGCAAAAAAAGTCATAAAATGACTTTTTATCATAAAAAGAAGCAGAATTCGCTTAACAATTGTCTCACTTGTTGGACTCAATGTCGTACATTACCTCTATTCCCTTATTGGGTCCTCAGGCCCAACAAGTCTTCAGACCCTTAATTGTTTTAGTTTGACAACACATTTCTGTCTATGGGTGAGGAAGGATAAAGGAAACATCTTCGAAATTACTTTGCATGTCTTTCTTGGGTTTTTTTGAGCATGACATTCTGCAAATTGATCCTCTATGGATCAGTAGGACTTTAATTCCCATAATTCTTAGACTTTGATTCCTATAACTCTGATGGGACCTGCTCTAACTTCTGTTTGTGACTTTTTCACAGTGGGTTATTGGTCCTTCCAACTTTGTGGAGTACACCATCCAAGAGACTTCTTGTCCCAAAAGCCAGCCGGTGTCTGTCATCACTAAGTGTCCTCTGCTCTCGCCCAATACTGCAGTGAGTATCCAAACTTCTTCTACAAAATTTATCAGTAGTATTTCTTTTCCAGGTCTAACAAAAAATGGAATTGAATCATTGGGGATGGCGTGAATCAAGTACTCACCTTATGCCAGTGGTGGTGAACCTTTTACTTACCGAGTGCCAGAAAGTACGCGCTTTGCGCATGCCATCTGCACTTGCGTGTGGCTCCTCCACCTGCAACCGCACCATCTGTGCATGCATGCAACTTTTGCACATGCAATACATGTGTGCTGCATGCAGGCACTTACGCACATACGAGCAATTGCATGTGCATGCACAGGAGAGCTCCGAAGATCAGCTGGATTTCCTGCTGCAATTGCACGCATGCACAGCGGAGGCCCGAAGACCAGCTGGTCTCTGCAATCACGCATGCGTGCATCCAAAATCGCATGTGCATGCTCAGCTGGAGGTAAGCTGGCCAACAGCTTGTATACTCAGCAAGATGACTCTGCATGCCACCTGTGGCACCCGTGCCATAGGTTCGCCATTACGGCCTTATGCCATGCTAAAGCATATTAATTTGAAATAATCTCTTGTCTGAGTACAGGAATCAGTTTTAGTTAGCCTAGGTTTGGGATTTAAAACATTGTATGAATCCAACCATTGTACATGAAGGACAACTGTTAGGTAAATATTGACATTTATTTGTTTGTTTGTTTGTTTATTAGAATTTCTCAAACAATAACGAAAACATTAATGCAAAAATAGAAAAATAAAAAATACAATGACAGGGACGATAGACACATTAGTGTACTTACGCACGCCCTCCTCTACTGACCACTTAGGTATGATGTAATAGAGCTGTAATAAATCTATTTGAAAAGAAATAGAAGAAACAGTAATAATTCCACAATGAATAAGCAGAAGATGTTAAATCTAAAATTAGATTTTGTAGACATGGAGTTAGGTGGAAAAAGATGAGATGCTGTGGCAACCCCTAACGGGAACAGCCAAAAGAAGAAAAATATGATTTTGTGGAGATGGACAGGAACCAGACAATGATAATGTTAGAACCCCTTGCACAGGAATTCTCATATCATCCCTTCAAGGATCTAGGACAACCCACTGTGGCCAACTCACCATGACCATCTTGCTGCGGCCAATTCACCACAGGACAATTCAGTGCAGGACAACTCACCGCAGACAATTCCATATGGGATAACTCAACACGATACTGGTTATCTGCCACCGTTTCTTTGACATTATTTCCATTGACATTTATCATGTTGAGTTACCCCCAATGAAATTGTCCCCCACAAGTTGTCCCGTAGTATGTTGACCATGGTGAGTTGTCACATGGCAAGTTGGCCACAGTGAGTGGCCGTAGCAAGATGACCATAGTGGGTTGGCTGCAGTGAAATGGTTGTGGTGAGCTGGCCCCAGAAAAATGGCCATTGGTGAGATGGCCTCAGTGAGTTGGCTGTAGTGGATTGTCCCATTCCATCTCTAGAAACCTGGCTGTCCAACCTTTGCTTGATAATCTCTAGAGATGCAGCACACATAACTCAAGTAAGCAGACTGTTCAATCTATACAGTATCGTTTAAGCCAACATATAAATCATGTTAATTATAATTTGCTAGAATTTTGTAGGGCAATTCTTCAAGAACCAAAATTATATATCAATAGGAATACAATAATGAAAATAATGAATTAACATCTGTAACACCTGAAAATGTTTTCATCTTCCAGAAAACTATTCAGCCATTCCTAGAACAGTTGGCTCAGTGCAGTTTGAAAGGAAGCAGAATACTTTGGCATTCCCAAAATATTGCAATATGTTCACAATTAGAGAGGAACTGATGAATAGCCTCACAGAACAGGAAATGTACATTGGAATATCTCACAGTATAGGAGTACTAACAAAATGTATCTTCACTTCAATTTTAAGAATCAGTTTTTTATTCCACACTGAAAAACCCAATGCTAGGCATGTAGCACAGTTTCTACAGGCGAAAGAAATGAAAAAAAGGAAAGAATTTCTGTTTCTAACAAGTATAGTGGACAACTTTGGGTTTGCCATGTGGAGTCCATCCAGTGGTGGGGTTCAAATAATTTAACAACCAGTTCTCTGCCCTAATGACCAGTTGAACCAGCAGTTCTCTAAACTGCTAAGAAAGATAACAACCAGTTCTAGCAAATAGATGTGAACTGGTTGAATTCCCACCTCTGGGTGCATCCACTCTAATTGGAGCACAGGAACAGTTATTTTGAGGAGGAAAAATGGCACACCAACCAGAGAGAATAACAGAGAAGGTCTTTTGATACAGAACAGCTGAAGAACTATATTTATTGCTGTCCCACTGCATATTAAAAACATCTGGCCAACTTAAACCTTTTTTTTTTAATGAAAAAATTATCTTTTGCTCTAGGAGGCAGGCCTATGCAAAGGCTCTGTGGTAAACAGTCGGATTGAAAATCGGAAATTTGTCACTGTAAAATGCAATTTCTTCCCCCACCTGGTAAGTTCCTCAGACAGCTATCATCTGTAGAAAATATTCATTCTCAGTTTGTCAAACATGTTTACTTTTTAAAACCCTTGACTGAACTTTACCCAACACACCAATCGATTTCTCAGTTAAATAGTAGCTTTTTAAAAAATCACTAGTTAAGACCTCACTTGATTAAGCAGGTAGAAAAAGATATTCTTGATAACTTTACTGTTAGCTGTTTTTATTGTAATGCTTTTGATTATATTCAGTTTTGGATTCCTACCTAAAGCTTCTGAAATGAGGTAGTTCATAACTCCTCAAGTAAGATACAATAATAAAAGAATGAAATGAGTGTCAGGGTTCCACACAACATCAGCAACTCAAATTCAAATTTCAAATTCAAATTCAAATTTTATTGGTCACATGCACATTCATACATGGTAGAATAAGCAGTGAAATGCTTACGCAACCATTCACAACCACAGGTAAGTTCGGGCAGAATGGGAGGGTAGGAAATAGGTTGGGAATAAGTTGAAGAAAGGAGGTAGTTGGGAAGAAGGGAGGTAATTAGGAAGTGGTTACTTCATGTATATGTAAACAATCGTTACGATCCTTAGTGTTCTTGTGGTGTCTGATTTAGTGTCCGTATTGCCTGTGGAAAGAAGCTTTTCCTCATTCTTTCTCAATCAGAACGCCAAAGAGACAAAAGTCTTTAGAATAAGATTTTATTGAAGATATTGTATTGGCACGGCTGGAGAAATCCTGAATCTGAAATTCCTGGGTTTTCTCCACCCAAGTAAAGTGAAAGTTCCTTCCCATTAATTATCACTTGTCAGCTGCTCATCAATCCAGCCAAGGTGGCATCAGAGTTCATCTCCTGAAACCACGCAGCCCAGGTGCTAACGGATGGCCTCGGTTCTTGTGAAAAATATGCAGAAAAATATGCAGAAAGAATGCAAAAGATAATGGCCGAGTGGTCACTGTGTCAAGACTAAGAAGACTACCATATTACTTGTAAAAGCATAGAATAATAAACTGCAGCATATATTTTCCTTTTAGGCTTGACAATGAGTGTATAGGTAATTGAGGGTACCAGGAGAGCGTACAATTGGAAAGATCTCACTTTATGGAATCCCAAGAAGTTATTAACACCAACTGTCTTGAATATTTCACAAAATAAGTAAGCAGAATTTATAGGCCCAGATATGGACAACCCCCTAAGCCACTTTTTGTATCTTTTGTCTTATTAGCCACCAGTTTCAGATGAACAGGCTCCACAGTCTGGATCTGAACCTGGGCAGGAGGCACATCATGATGACGGTAAAAGACACAGAAATCACCATGAAGAGAACAAACACCATCAGCCCCATTCCCATCCCCACCAGCACAAACATCATGGACATAAGCATGAAGATCAAGAAGCACGCTTAGCTAACATCACTAAGATACTACCAGATCAGAAGGAAATATCAGGACGGGTGATCATTTATCCTCCTTCAAGCAAGCATGTCTCACTACATTCCTTACCAGAAGTCCAGGAGCCCAAACCAACTTCTAAATCCAGTTTGACTTCTCCAGAACAGGAAGCCAGTCCTCAGACAGTAACGTCAACCAGGCCAGCCATTCCACCCTTCCCCAGTGGGTTTTCAGAATCACCATCATGCCCAGGAGACCTTGCAATAGAGATCTATGGCCTTCAACTGCCTTCACCCTCATAGGCCAAAACACTGAGTGATGTACTTGTACAATACTGAAATCTAGTAGAAACTCATCAAATCTCCCCATACGAGCAGAACGTTCTTGGTTCCCATGTTTGCTAGCTTAATGTTTCATACTAAAAAAAAAAAGTTTTCGTTAGCTTTAAAAATGAAGGATTTTTTACTTAATTGCATCGATCTTTCCAGTAAATAACCTCCTTCCCACTCCTTCCCTTATTTTACACTAGTTATTATTCCCAAATATTTATGTCTCATTCCAGGAGATTGGGAATTCTAGTTCTACCTTAGCCATGAAAGCTATCTGGGTGACCTTAACTCAGTTATTCTCTCTCTCTCTCTCTCTCTCTCTCTCAGCCCAACCCTCCTCATAAGATTGTTGTTATGGAGGAAAATAGGAGGAGGAAGATGGATAGATTCATTGCCTTGAATTATTTGTAAAAAAATAATAAAGATGGGATACAAATAAAAAGATTATTTTACTTTATGTATCAGAAGGTTCAGACTCAAATGAATATATGATCTACATCATATGAAATGGATCAATCAATGGGCAACATCTATGCACATGCAAAAATGAAACAAATTTTAAAAACGCATTGAAACTGAATTTTTTATTAAGGAAACACAATGTACATCATGTTTCTGCAGCCAGCCTCATTTCTCTTTCACCGGTGATCCTATAACATAGCGATAAAACAGTTGCACATGACCAGTCTAGTTCCATGCATGAGGAAAATTTCACATTGTTGTTAGAATTTTCATGAATAAAACACTGTCTGGATTCATATACTGTGGGAAGTGATCGATTATTTAATCCTGAGGTATTGAATAAGCAACTGGCTGCATGTACACAGCAGGCTACTTCATAAATCATGGTTCAAAAACCCAAGTAGTTAAAGATTAAGAAATATCATTATGGCGCAACTCATTGTACAGAGTCTGCCTCAAATGTCCCGTCATGAAGCCCAATAGTGGCTCTTTAATTCTAAGTGAAGGTGGTGACTTTGTCAGTTATTGGCAAGATAACTTCAATTTTATGTGGAAAAAAACCAGATGCATAAAAGTGTAATTCATACTTTGGACTGTCTCAGTTTGTTCAGCTAGCACAGAATTCTGTATACAGATAGTACTTGACTTACAACAGTTCACTCAAGTATTCAAAGTTACAACAGCACTGAAAGAAGCGGTTTCATTTTTCACACTTATGACAGTTGTAGCATCCCCACGGTCGCATGATTTACATTCGGATGCTTGACCACTGACTCATATTTATGACGGTTGCAGTGTCCCAGTGTCCTGTGATTCCCCTTTTATGGCCTTCTGGCCAGCAAAGTCGATGGGGATACCAGATTCACTTAACAACCGTGTTACTAGTTTAAACAACTGCAGTGATTCACTTAACAAATGTGACAAGAAAAGTCATAAAAACGGAGCTAAATTCACTTAATAAACTTATCATTTAACAACATAAATGTGGGGCTCAGTGGTGGTTGTATGTTGAGGACCAGCTGTACTGAGATCTTCTCCTCAAATCAATGCAAGCTACCTCTATCATCCTGTAGCCCACTATCATTGTCCTTTGCGACGTCAGAATTTCACACTATTTTATCCATTGCTTCAGATATTAATTCCTCATTTTGGAGCCCCTTTCCCTCTTATTTCAAATTCAAATTCAAATTCAAATTTTATTTGTCACATACACAATCATACATGGTACAATATGCAGTGAAATGCTTACGCAGCCATTCACGACCACAGGTAAGTTAGGGCAGAATG
>JAEANM010026337.1:0-10759 GCA_017656035.1 Myanophis thanlyinensis
AGGTTTGCTAGAACTGGTAGTAAATTTTCTAAGCAGTTCGGAAAACCGGTTGTTAGAAGAAATCTCCTTTTGTTTTTGTCCACTTTACAGGGTTAATCCTGTAAGGAAGGCAAGAAAAGTCATTCTGGTGTTGTTTCTAGCCTAATCTTTATTGCCCTGCTTACAGAAACTGCCCACCAGTCACATGACCCCTCCAGCCACACCCACCAAATCATGCCTACAGAACTGGTAGTAAAAAAATTTGAATTCCACCACTGGTTCAAAAGCATCAATTCTTCAATCAACCATTCTGAGTGTCCAACTCTATCAAAACTATAGCATTTCTCTTAACATTGTTAAAGCAGCCACGCCATTTCCAAATTTTTAGTGGCTGCTTTGAAAGCTTCTTCTGGCTGAATGTATTGGATAACCAGCAAAGCAAAATAGCTAGGTCTGATGTGCACATAACAGACAAAATTGAAGTTTGAAAATGGCAAATATTTAGGCTACAAGCATAAAGCAAATCTACGTACATTGCGGACTGAAAGCTGATTCAAGGGAAATGTATTGCCTCCTGGAATTGATTTTTCAAGAGCAGCCAGAAACTTGCAGCTAGATTTCAACTGCCATTGAGTATCACTTTTATACGTCTATAAATGGATTTATTCTAATAAAGTGTAATTTTAAGAGAAGTGCTTCATTTACTTTAACATGTGTTACAATGCATCTTTTGTGTTACAGAACATATGTTGGCTGAAGAATTTTGGGTGTTGTGTACATCTTAAAAGTTCTTGAGGCTGAGAAACACTGATTGAAAGAGCTGTAACTCAAAACTTTAGTCTGAGAACTATGGATCTGATTCCCGAGAATAGACCAGCCAAAAAGGAACACATATAGCAAAATGGGGATAAAGAAATCTGAAGATGATGAATTTTTATTAAATGGATTCTATGGAGTCTGCATATTTTTATATAATTTTTTAAATTCAAAAGTTAAAATACAACTCAACCCCCCCAAAAAAATTCAACAAAATGGGATAAAAAAAACAAACAAAAAAGTACATTAAAGAAAGAAGAAAAACAAAAAAATACACATACTGTATATTATCTCTCCTAGTTGAATACTGATAAAGATATTTCAACATTAGTAGTTTTCCTCTCTTGTGAAATAGGTCTATATAAGCTTCTACAACTCCATTTATCCAAGCAATTTGATCTACCATTTATCTACAGTTAAAAAAAAAGCAGTTATCAGGTAAGCTCAACAACAAAAAACAACTTCAAAACCTTCTGTTAACGATCTGTTATAATATTTCACTTGCAGAAAGTTTGCAATGGCTTCAGTTTCAGCCTTATCTGCTGCAGTCTGAAAGCTAACACAGAGACTAAGGAGGAGCTACTTCCCACAGGCAATATGGACCCTAAACCAAACCACAACAAACCTAGGACTATAAAGTATTCCTATAATCTACCTCTCTCAACCAGTCCCTAACTTATTCTCCCTCCCTGTCTATACTATTCCCTTGCCCTACTACCTACAGTCACGAGTGGTCGCATACACATTTGACTGCATTTCGTACTATGTATGTCTGTGCACACGATGAATAAAATTTGATTTGATTTGATTTGATTTGATTTCAGTCATTGTCTCTGGTCAGTCCAGGATTGAGTCTTGAATGGTGGGGGAAGAAAAAAAAAAGGAAAGAGAAAATCTTCCTACCATTCCTTGGAAGCTGAAGGTCCAAGGTCACCCAATGGAATGCAACACCTTGAAGCCCATGCAGCTGGGGACTGTTACAAAAACAATTTATTTGAAAGTGATTGCTCACTCAGTGGTAAGGGAGGAAGGGGATGAATCCCAAGGAAAAAGTTGGTTTGGGTGTGAAAAGCTAGATTTGGCTTTGCTACTCTGTAACTTGGCCTCAGTAAAGTATTCTTTTACTGTTATGGCTGTATTATGAGAGTCTTCTTTCCTATTGACCAAATTGGGATGGCTGACATTTTCTTTTTCAAAAAGTCCCTGAATTTTCTTTTTAAAAGTCCAATTTAACACTGTTCCACTCTGTCATCTCTAAATGTTTTGGATTCATGGTCCTTTCATTCTTCTCCACCAAACCTGTAATTTTCCAACAAATTCCTTCTCCTACAATTGTCAGCAACAAATTAATTTCCAATCCATCCCATTGCAAATCTGATTCTGCTGTTGCCTGTATCTGAGTATCCTCTATCAAATTCAAATTTTATTTGTCACATACACAGTTGTACACAATACGATATGTAGTGAAATGCTTTACGCGATCACCATAGAAATAAGGGGGGGGGGGGCAGGGACAATAGACCGTAGGAAGGATAGAGAGTAGATAGGAATGTATACTTGAATAGAGAGGAGGAGGAATAGAGGATAAATGATGTAAATATACAATGTCAAGTACAATGTCCAATGTATGTTGTTGACAGCAGTGTCCATTCTGTGTAATGATCCAAAGGATGAATATGACTGTTCTAGCCCTGGATGTTGTCCTGGTTTAGGGACCATACCGCTTGTGGGAAGAAGCTTCTCAGTCTTTCTGTGCTGGCTTTCAGGGAGCAGAATTGCTTTCCTAACTTCATCATCAAGAACAGTTTGTTATTGGGGTGATTGAGGTCCTTCACTATCTTCTTAGCTGTAGACTGGCATCGCTTATTGTAGATAGGGTGCAGTTCCAGGAGCTTGATGCAGATGATGCACTCAGCTGATTGCACTACTCTCTGCTCTCTGTAGGGCTCATCTGTCCTACAAAGTGCTGTCCTCAAACCAGGTTGTAATATTTCCCGTCAGGATGCTTTCTATGGTGCAGGAGTAGAAGCTCCTGAGTACTTTGGAGGGCAGTTTGAAGTCTCTCAGGCGTTTGAGGTGATAGAGACACTGCCGTGCCTTTTTTGCTGTGATGTTTATGTGGCAGGACCATGATAGGTTCTGTGTGATATAGATGCCGAAATATCTGAAGCTGTCCACTCTCTCTACTGGGTGTCCTTTTAGGCTTGACACTGCGTTCTCATTGATGATGGGGTCTGGTAGTTCCTTTGGCACCAGTTCTCCAGGTTTCCAATCTCTTCTAGGTAGGCCATCTCATTGTCTCCCGAGATCACACCCACCATGACGGTGTTGTCAGCAAATTTGATGATAGTGGTGGAATCGGTAATGGCTATACACAGTCATGTGTGTATAGTGAGTAAAGCAGAGCGCTCAGAACACAACCCTGGGGAGCTCCGGTGCTGAGGGTGAGTGAGGCTGAGGTCTGTCCACCCATCCTTACAGCCTGTGGTCTTTCAGTCAGGAAATTGGAGATCTGTCGGCATAGAGGTGGGCTGAGTCTCAGTTTCTTCAGCTTGGTGACGAGTGTGGAAGGGATTATGGTGTTAAATGCTGAGCTGTAGTTGATTGTTGTTGTTGCTTCATTAAACTATTATTTAAATTTTCAAAGAGAGCTTGTAAGTTAAAAAGCATTCTTCTTTCAAAGGTTTTCAAGAAGGCTTTTGTTATTTTCATGTTTAATGTAATCCCAAAAATATAGGCAATTCCTCTCAAGGACAGTTGGTTCCACAACTAGCTAACCACAGGAGGGACTGAGATAATGTTTCTTACTATAGAAAATGAATAGAAGACAAAGCGAAAAATCCCTGTCTCTTTTTTTAAAAGGACCAAAGAAATATTCAGAAATAAAGTACAATAGAATAGCAAATGTCTTATAAACACTGGTAAAATACAAATTCTTTACTATAAGAATCAGATCACTTTCACCACAAAAGAAGAAATCTTCATGCTGTCAACTTCCATGCAGCAAAAGAAAAAGCGTTGTTACTAAAAAAAAAAGTAGCAAAAATTTACATGTATAAACCAGCAAGGGGGTGAAGGGTAGTTCAGCATTCAACCAGATGTTTAACATTTAAAATGCAAGTTAGAAGCAAGAGAAAACCAATTCAAAAAGTGATATTAAAACAAAGGTGGAGACCTGACTCTCCAGCCGTTCTTATCACGAATTGCAACCATCAGGACTCCTCTTCATAGGTAAGTAAACTGTAGTTGTCTTAGAACAGGAGTGTCAAACTCACATCATCATGGAGGCATCATGTGATGTATTGGGACTTTTCCCCCCTTCACTAAATCAGGCAGGGGTGTGGCCAGCATGTGACACATCTGGCCTGCTGGCCAGGAGTTTGACAGCCCTGTCTTAGAGTCATCTGGAGTCTTTGCTAGTTGCTCCTATTCGAATTTGAGAAGTGTGCCACCAAAGAACTGGCTTTGGCAGCAAAACCAGCTGTTCATGAGCAGGGGAAAAAACTTCCAGTTGCTCAGGGTGCCATTTTGGAAGAATCTGCATGTTAATTATTAAAATTATGTTTTAAGCCAATGCATTGTGATTTTACACAGTCCTTTGAAATAATGAGGCATAAAAATGACAAAGAATAATTTATTATATGACTTGGTAATGTAGGAGAAAATGCAGGTGATAATTCTCTGTTTCAAGAGGGCAGAAAGCAAGATAAAAATCTGTTGAGGAAAAGGCCAATTCCTCACTTCCAGGGTGAGACTTACACTCTTCCTAAACAAGCAAGGGTCAGGCTCCCTAGAAATAAAATGACAGTTCCTGGAATGGGTCAACAATGATAAGCCAATCATATAGATGTTTTGAAATTTCCCAAAGACTACCATGGAAAAATGCATTTTATCAGAAATAGAAGGTATGGTGCTATCTAAAATATCCTGGATCACCTTAAGTAAAGCAGAGAGGCAGCTACCACTTTTCAGAATAATTTTAAAATAAGCATACATTACAAACTGATATAAATAATGATGTAAGACAAGCATTCTTAAACAGCTCTAAAAAATTAGTTTTATTGTGTTTGCATTGTATTACTCATAATGAAACTAAAACGGATGCTGAAAAATAAACTTCAGAGATATTTTATTGCTGCTACATACACATTTTAGCGAATATTCTTCAGAACTACCCTTACACTTACCACCGTGCATCCAGATTGCTTCTGACACCAAAATCCCAATCTAATGAAGCTGATATGTAGATAAGACCAGATGGGGAAATGTTTAATAGCAAAATGAATGAGAAAGCCCTTAAACAAAGAGATCATGTCAGAGTATCCAGACTGAGAAGGAAATCTGAAAAGGACGATTCACCATCAAATTCTCTGGAGTAAGGGGCAAAATAATTGTATATGGATTTAATGTTATATGAGCACCTAAAAGTCTCTAAAAGATTATTTTCATTCAAAGCATAACAAAAAGTCCCTACTAACTGAACTGATTCTCAATTCTGGTAGTCATGCACTGGGAGACCAGTTTAGAGGGAAGGGATTGTATAAAGATGGAGTTTACCTGGCTGATGCCAGTAACCCCAACGTTAGGGCTCACGTGAGATACATGGCCAATAGTTGTAAATAGGCTCTGCCGGGGGGGCCTTTGCACCTGTTTTTCAAAACAAGCTGCTGATTAAAAGGGTTTATGTGAAAATCACATTTATTATCAGGGTTTCAAGTAACATCTTCACAAATAAAACTCCAAGGCAGGTGTATTCCTCAAAGCATAATTTTATCCAAGACATCATATTTGGCACATCTGGGGAAAACCTGAATCTGAATTATCCCCTTCCAAATTAGAGTTGTAATTTCTTCCCCCCAAGGTGTCACATGCAACTTTCTCCTCAAATCCCACCAGGGTTGAATCGATGGGTCACCCTCAAACACTTCCTCCACAAGTGTTGATGAAACATCCTTGGTTCTCATGGGAAATAATGTTATTTTGATATCACCTCAAGACATTATCTATCCTCCCTTCCCACTCACATTCCCACAACTTAGTGTGGCAGCCCCAAAAGGAAACGAAAGAGAAAAAAGAGAAATGAAAGTGAAGAGGAAGAAAAAAACCCAACAGACTCTTTTGGGGTTGACAGGCTGCCCCCCTTCAACCGATGAATGCCTCCTGGAACAAAGCAAACAGTTTGGGATTAGTATTTACTAACTGCATCTCCCCCCCCCCCAGGAGATCCATTAGGTTTATTAGGGAACTTCTCATGAAATTGCTTTATTAATCGATCTGCCTGCAAGTCCCAACTTTTTACCCATGTGACTTCTGAGATAGGATAACCTTTCCAATGTACTAAATACTGCAGTCTGGGTCAAGGGATTCCTTGAAGTGGTAGATGAGTAGGCGTTTGGATCAATCTGTCAGTTTTCCTGCCAATATCCAGAATTCCCATATTAACTCCCTTAGGTGCCTGCCCCACTGCCACAATTCCTTTATCTCGGCTTCGGCTTCTACCTGATGGGTAGTGTCTTCAAACAGAGCTCTCAACAACTGCATGAACTCATTGGCATCCTCTAACTCAGGAACTGCCTCATCATGTAGCTCAGCTATTCACTCTGCCACTTCTCCTTCATTCATGTTGTCTGAGATTGCCGAGATCAATTTGCAATCCGATGGGTATCAGTTTCTGAAGTTATCAATATAGGACCAGACTCAATTCAGGAAGTAAGCAAACTTTCCTGATGTCCAGTCTAAGGTCACCTTAAATGGAGAGGGTTCAGGCCTCTCAGCAGGCCGTTGGGCAGGCTCAAGAGCTGCTACTAGGGGCTGTATCCATTGGCATTGTACCCATCCTTGGCCAAGGTAAAAAGCTCACCCAAGTGTGATTTGGTCAGCTGCAGAAAGTTGAAAGGGTAGCTGGTGCCTAGGACTGTCCAACCCTGGAGGATAGGCCATTGGTTATCGGTAAGGGAAAGTCTACAGCTAGACTTTGGGCTATTTACATCTGAGTCCTGATTATGGATGCCACAAGCCCTATTCTCCAATCATAAATGGCAATCTCAGAGTTGAGATTAAGTTTGCCTGGCTTATATGGATGTGCTCCTACAGGGCGATGTGGAAGATTTTGCAGAGCATCTCTTGGCAAAAGCTGCTTGGATTTGTTCCCAGTTAGATACTAGCCCTGATATAAGTTCTGTGACAATGTCTCAAACGCAATCCAGCTTTATTATCTGTGAGGAGTTTGAATATGTTGGACCTGAGGAAGTAGACAGAGTCCTCATAAGTAAGAACATGTCTAAGTGCTTGTGAGACCCAGACCCCTCCTGACTGGCAAAGGCTTCCTGGGAAGTGAAGTTCTGTTTTGAGTCACTGTAGGATGTTGCAATTGCTTTTTATGTAATAATTATTTCTTTAAATTATCAGATAAATTTATATAGCTGCTCACCTCACATACATGACTCTGAGCAGCATACAAAGTTAAAAACACAAAAAGAATAGAATACAATAGCTCTCTCAAAGAATTTACCAGCTCTAGAATGGAACAATGTCAATGTAGATGTATTCATGAACTGGAATAGGCATAGCAACAAGTCAACCAATGGGGACTGTTTGGTAACTGAAACAGTATTTGCTGTATGAGCCACAAGAGACAGTCTGGAGTCTGGGCATGGTTTAACTTAAATGTTCTGTATATAAGTGAGTTTGTTTCTTTTTGCCTGGGCCTGTGTTGCTTGCTTCCATTTTGTGCTGTGTTTGTACTTGCTTTTCTTCTTCTCTCTACTATATTAGAAAAACCTATATGGGTATTGTATATATGCATTATGTGTTATATTATTATATATAAAAGAAGTTTCTTATATATAATTGAATTCTGCTGAATTATTTTACTATGTGCTGGTGGGATTGAAACAAACTCTGACAGATTATGGGGCCAGAGCACACAGAAAAACACAGTAAGATTGAACTGTAATCAAGATGAGGGACAGCCTGTGTTCTAAGCAGAAGAGAACAAAGCTATGAAAACTTGCAATATTCAAGGAGACCTCTTCTGCCTCGATTGGGACAGAAGAATTATATTATTTGGGCTGCAAAGATGGAATGTTTCCTGAAGGCTAAGGAGCTCTGGAATATTGTTATTAGTCCACCCCAGGGGCCATTAGCAGCTGCAGATCAAAGGTAGCATGATAAGGCCCTGGCCTACACCATCTTGAGTTTAGAAGATGGACAATTTTTGAATGTGGTTAATTTGAAAGCTGCAAATGAAGTTTTGCTGAAGTTGAGAAGTGTGCATGTGAATGTGTCAGCATGCAATATTGTGTAATTATCGAAACAATTGTACAGAGCCTGGTTGCTGCCACAAAAGAATGTGAAGCCACATTTGATACACGTGCAAACTCTATTTGTTGAATTAGAACAGCATGGAATGCAGATTCCTGAATCTCAGAAAGTGCTGTTGATGTTAAACAGTCTGGATGAAACATGGGACATAGTTTTTGCAGTATCTGAGTGCAATCCAGAACAGGAATTATGTTTGGAGATTTTAAAGCCTGTCTAATTTCTGAAGAGAACAAACACCATTTTAAAAACCATGAGAAGAAATTCCTGAGGTAGGGGCCCAAGGAGCAGAGGGAGCAAAATAACAGACTGACTCTCTGAAAAGAGAAAAGTAACAGAAGAGACTGAAATATAGTCCAGCAAAAATTTCCTAAGCAGAAAGACCAGGAACAGGGGCAGTGTTTCATCAATGGTGATAGGACTCATTTAAAGAAGGACTGTTTGCAAGGAAGAAACTGTTTGCAAGGAAAGAGAACAACAAACGGGCAAGCTGCTGTTGCAAAAGTTAGCTATTGTAATATCAGAGACAAATGGTTAATAGACAGTGGGGCTAATCAAACAATTCAGAATGGATCTACCTGTAGCCTTAGCAAATGGCCAGAAGGCAAAAGTCATAGGAAAAGGCAGTGTCCTGGTTCCATGTTTGGAAGAAAAGTTTAATAATATATTATGTGTGCCTGAATAAAAGCTTCTTTTGGAATAACTGCAGTTTCAAGAGTCCTGCTTTCTTGAGAAGATTGGAGAGACAGACCTTATATTAAGCAAGCACGGCAAACTGGTCAACCTGGAGAGGTAACAGTCCTACCGTGGGGACCATGCACACCATGTCTGCCCAGGACAGTGACCACGAAGAGGCTGAAGACTGGGCAAGAACCCTACCCCTCAAAATCTCAATTGAGGCCCTCAATGCCTGATTCAAGGATAACATTACCTCAAGCACTGCTGCCAAGCTGAGGTGGTCCTTTGGTGTTGGGAAGATGGAAGGCTGGGATTACAGAACCAAAGATGTCACCCTCACATGGGAGCCAATGACCTGGTTGGAAGCAGGAGATGGGAGACATTTCTGACAATGATGAACTAGAAGGACCCCCAGACTGGCCCAACCAACTCCTGAGGAAAGCCATGAACCTCATGAGGGAGGCCATCCATGGCATGCAGATCCAGGATGTCCAGGCTTGCACTGCAGGCCAGTTAGGAGTACAAAAGGAGTCTACCAATGAGCAAAAGGGATCCCCAACCCCAGGGGCATTAGCTGAAATTGTGGGGGCTACTGATGAACCCATTTCCACCATGGAAGATCTGCCCAGGAGACATTTCAATGCAAAGCAAGGCTTGTGACTCAAGGCTTCCACCCTGAGAACAGAAGGCATTAAATTCGATGAGAATCCCCAGCAACTGGGATTTTTCCTCGCAGACGTACTGATTTACATGCAGGAATATGGAAGGGATCTCCCTACAGAAGGTGCCAAAGTCAGGGTTGTCACCCTGGCTCTAGAAGGATCAGCTGCACAATGGATGGTGAGCCTCCATAACGCAGATCCACTGGAGCGCCACAACTTCAACCACTTCATGAGAGCCCTGAGATGGAGATTTGAAGACCCCCCCAGCTGACTGCAAGGCTAGAGACCACATAAGACACATCAGACAGGGACACTGTCCAGTCACTGAGTACATTGAAGAGTTTCGTGATCTGACTTGGCCAGGCCAAATACTTGTGAGTTGGTTCAAAGATGGCTTAAACGGTGTACAATGCCTGCGTTGCCCGTAGAGCCCCAGTCCGCCTGCACAGCTGGTGTGTCTTGGCTGAGGAAGCAGAAATCAACCAAGTTCAAAACCAGCACTGCACAAACCGCTCCTGGAAGAGATTCCTGCTGGGAGGGAGAAGGGAGGAACCCAAACCTTGCTCTGTCCCAGTGCGTTCAGCCACCTGCTTCCATTGCGGGTTAGGGTGAACTTCCCCCTCTCCCATAGGTCTACGGATTGTGCCATTGAGATTTTGCCAGGGGTCAAACTACCTAAGCCAAGATTTTATACTATGACTCCCTGGGAACTGGATGAATTACAGAAATTCATAGACAAAAACATCTGAAACATGGGTTCATCAAACTGGTGAGACCCAAGGTGGCTGCCCCATCCTGTTCTGGGAGAAGAAGGATGGCTTGTTATATTTATGTGTGCATTATGGAATTTAAATGCTATTTGCAAATAAAATCTTTATCCCCCTTAACCTTAATGAAGGACATGCTGGCCCATCCAAAGTAAAAAAAGATTGGCAGAATATGGGGCATATAATATTGGGGGAATTTAATTCCTCATAAATATTATCTGACTTTCAGAAACTATGCTTCATCTGAATTCTATACAGCTAACAATCTTTGGTAAGTTGTAGGCTTTCTAAACACCATATGCTTCTGATATGTAGAGGGATTTGTTTTCATCCTGAATTAACAATAGTAACATAACCATACACCATTCATATCATTATCCCTGGCCACAATCTTATCAATTTGATCAGGGGCGATCTGTGGCATCTTGGCCTCTGTCTGATCACCTCCCAGTGGACACGGTTATTTTAAATATCAGCGCAGAGACATTAGGGATTGGGCCCCTGTTAAATCTACCCCCCGTTGGGTTTTTAATGAGG
>JAEANM010026338.1:0-10759 GCA_017656035.1 Myanophis thanlyinensis
TTACAAATGTACACTAAATTCCCTAAAACCCTTTACAGCATTGGGGGTTGCATAATTTTGAACACAACTGTAAGTGTGAAAAATGGTCATAAGTCACTGTTTTCAGTGCTGTTGTCACTTTGAATAGTCACTAAATAAACTGTTGAGGACGACCTGTATATAGGATTGCATTAGACACTAGAGGAAATGAAATATCTACTTACTGTATGTTGGCTATATGCTGTTGCACAGGCTGGTGCTGAAAATGTTCAGGCCACTGATGATGTAGGCAGAAGGAGGGCAAGGACTGAAGGCAACAAGCAGTCTGATACAAAGGCGTATGCTTCTGGCAAGCAGTTGCTGAATATTCAGTGTGTAAGTCTGGGGAAGCAGAAAGCAATGGAGGTGATGCTGCATTACCAGCCACTGAAAGACATTCTTGCTGATTGCTTTGGTTACTTAGTGCCTGATGATATGGGCAAGGATGACAACACTGTAGCAACACCTGTGGTGTCCTTTGCTCATCCGCTGCAAGGAAGGGTGCTTTGAGTGTGCCATTCACATGAAAGCACCCATTTGCAGTCACTTTTCTTCTGGAGGTTTCTTTTGATGGTGGGAGGTTGTAGACTAGGATAGTGCCATCCTTGGTCGCAAGAAGATCTGGATTTGCTGCTCCAAATGGAATGCTACCATTGCTCAGGACGACAAACTCATGGCTTCCACTGCTTGCAGCCATATTTTAAAATTTTGGTGGCCTGTAAATTTTTGAGGAGAAAAAAAAAACCTGAATTTAAAAAAGACACAGTGTTAACATAATGACATGCTTGCTCAAGTATTGACGAATAAAAGAAAGGAGGATAATGAGATGAGGTGAATTTAGAGCTGGGATGGATCTGGTCATTTTGTTCAGCTACACTCTGGAGCTGGAGACAACATTACTGTTTGGTAGAGCAAACCTGGACTCAAAATGGAGCAAGCTCTGAAAATTCTGCTACCTAAACATGGATCTTTCAAGAGCTTTTCAGCACTAGCTTTTTGCTGATGAACAGTTTGAGAACTGCTGGTGTTGAGCCATAAAGCTACTGAATTGACCAATCATGAATGTTAAGCACAAGGTATTTTGTACAATGGAAAGCTTCCCTAGAAAAATCTATGAAGCTTCAGTTGCTTGGAATCTTCGAGCCTAAAGCTAATGGTGGGAAATGGCTGTTAAACAACACTAATAATTTACTGTACCTTGTACCTAGTTTGTAAACTTAACACCAAACAGAAATTAGTCACAACCTCAAAAGTAGGAACATTTTACTTCAGAATCCAGTTCCATGCATTCTCTATTTGCCTTCTCGCCCCACCACAATATCAACACAGAACATTTTACTGAACAAGCAGGCCCCAAAATGCAAATAAGCACATCATGAAAGTGGTGATTTTATGAACTAAATATTTCTTTAAAAGACTGAGCAACTTCAGGACAGCTAATAAAAGAGATGTTAAGGGGGCTACATTTCACAAATAAGGTTCCCTTTTAAGAAACATACACTCACAGACTTTGTTATATATTAAACTTAAGGGAATAATGATATTCATATTGATAAACTACAAAACCACAGAATTATAGAGTTGAGAGGAGTCATTTAGGGCAGGCCATCAAACCCAACCCCCTTCTTAAAGCACAGATCCAAATTCAAGCTGCCCAGAGGGAAGACTGTACTTTCAGCAGGGCTGTGGACAAGGCAGAGGAGCCCATCAGTTCTCGGCTAAGTGTTTCCATTGGCTGATTGTTTTCTATAAGGCATCCACATTAAATCATCTGATATGGGAAGACCATATTTACACAAGACAGTAATTACAAGGATTCATTCATTTTGGCACCAAGTTTCCAAGGGGCTTAATCAAAGAAAAAACAGCTAATGTCTATTTCTGAATTGTATTTATTGCTGTTTTGATATGTTGATAGCAATCTGGGGAGAAAGACTTATAGTATAATAACATTAACTTAATAAGTATATAAATGAATCACGAACCACTATAAAGAAGACGACGCAAATCACATCGAGCAACCTCATTTCATATCAGATTTTGGTTTATTTTATGTTTGTTCTTGGAAGGTGTGTGGAAGATATAGATTGTCTGGTTCCTACTGAATAAATGGATAGATGATATCCTGGCCTTTTCCCCAGCTTTTCTTGATATGGTTACAGATATTTGTTTAAAGAAAGATTAATAAACTGGTCCAGCTAATTACTTTTAAAAGTGTATCAATACTATACTCAAACTTTATTCAAAACCTAGCAATATAGTGGTATTCTCCCTCTTTTTTCTTGTCTCCCTCTCTCTCCAATTTCCATAAAACCCTGATTTTTTTTCAGTACTGAAAACTCTTTTTTAAAGCACAAAAATACACTGTAAATTTAAGAAAACCTGTAATCATGTCTACACTTACTGTAAACATGTTACATTTTGTATTCACTGAAGTAAAGAGGTCTTTTAGATATGGGTAAACATCTCCCAGTGACTTTTTCTCTGGTCTAAGGTTTTTATTTATTAAGAAAAAATGAAAGTGAAAAGGAAACAAGATTAAAACAACATTGTTTGGAAAAAAAAGCCACACCAAAGCCTTCCGTGTTTCAAAATAACATACAAAATAAGATGAAAATGCTGCATTGAAAATGTGGTTGAAAGAAAGCATTTATAAACCCCAATCTAGTCTTTAAACAACTGTAAACCACTGAAAATGTGTAGATACATTTGATTCCAATGATTATTTTCTTAAAATAAAATTGTATTTTAATGCTTGCTTGGGATAAGTATGGTAGGGAAAATAACCCCAGTCTTTCAAGTTTCACATATTAAATTTTCCTGGGTTTAACTCAGAAGATTTTGCTGGTATGGAATAAATATGTATATTGTTCTTTTTGATAACACTCAGTAGAAAATTCAAAGCCAGAAAGGTCAGGTTTTATATTGCAATAATAACATTGTGGAATTTTAAAGTTGTGGAAAATCAGTACCCCTGTCCACAGAAATGCTTTTATGAAGGTTAGAAGAAATATGTCAGATGTCATATGCCTGATTCTAATTTCTGAGCCAAGAAACAATATTTAAAGAGTATTTACAAAGAACAGGAAAAAATAACAAACACATGTTAATAAATAAAAAAATCATTATTAGGAGGCTCCTTCCTTCCTTCCTTCCTTCATTGATCAAAGTTATGGAAAACCAGCAAAACACATGATTCTAAAGTAAAATTTGATGAGCCTGGATCCCACAGTGGAGCTTGGAAAGCCTCCTTCATTTTCTTTTATCATTTGTCATATACCATTTTATCCTATATATTTAGTTTTTCAAGAAACTGCAAAAATTAGACTATTTCTGAAAACCTCTTTGAAACCAAAGCTGAGATGGAACTGAAAGACTGAAACAAGTTTATTCAAATTCTATTCAAACCAAAGTGCTTAAAGAATACTATTTTTTTATAGATCAATGATGAATTAATTCTTCTTTATATGGTCTTCTTTTATTCAATAATGTCCACTTCTCAGAGACTACCTGGACAAATAGGTGCAGGTTTTTTTTGGCCATTGTCTCCTTCCTAGGGCTAAGAGAAAGTCACTGGCCTAAGGTCACACAGCTGGTTTTGTGCCTAAGGCAGGATTAGAACTCAGAGTCTCTTCATTTCTCGCCTAATACCTTAATCAATCCCCAAACTTGTTCTCCCTTTATATTGTACTTCTCTTGAATTCCTGTGCGAAGACTCTAAAATTGGTTCTTGAGCAGAAACAGTTTATGGGATCATTTAGTTTTGTTAGTTGAACCAGGAGTTCCTGCTGATATATTCAACCAATGTTGAAAATGACTTTTGTGGAAGTTTGGTCTGGTTTTTTTTTTTTTTGTTGTTGTTGTTGTTTATTCATCATGACAAACGAACTGACATACCAGTAATGATATCCTGCATTAAACAAATTTCCAATACAATCATGTGTAAAGTCTGATTTTTCAGCAAATTCACCCAAGGTTGTAAATAATTCACATAGAACAATAAATAGAGGCTGCTTTAAAATTGATTTCAGTATATTGAAACAGTCAGTTTCCAGTCAATATCATTTTTCATTTGTTTCAGTTATTAATCTCTATTCAATTTTCTCAGTAACCAATGAATATAAAAGTACACAAAATTAACATTTATTTTCATATGTAAATTTTCCACATATGTGGTTTTTATTTGCAGCTTTCACAAATACATGCATTTATGCATGCAACTTCAAAAAGCCACATTTCAATGAGCAAACAAATATAGTCTACAGAACGAACACACTAAGGATTCCTGTTTTGCAAATTGGCCTAAAGAATACAGGAGGCGTAACTTAAAAATGCGAACAAATAAAACTGCCACCATCTTTACTTTGCAATAATAAAGGAAAGGGAATTCAATAAAAAGAAATACATTTTGTCAGCATTCCTGGAATTGTTTGTTATTAGAGATCCATGAGGTAACATAAAAGCTTTTCCCATTCTTCCCCTTTGACTTTTCTTACTATTGTGTGACTTTGTGCACAGACATACATTTGCATGCCTGTATGAGAGGGTGATGAGGGAAGAAAATGCAATTGCAAAACATAGATTTCTCTACATTAAACACAGAACTGATGAAACTAATGAAATCTTTACTTGAAAATCAGAAGTGGGATTTATTTAGCACTAGCTGATAACCCGGCCGTTGCCTGAGTATTTAAAGGAATGAATTATATCTATAGTGTGAGCCACCTTTCTTTCCTCTCGCTTTGCCCTCTTTTTAACCTCACACCCAACCTTTCATAAGGGAAGAAGAGGCTCACTCACCCCCTTGTGAAAGATGGCCTTCAGGTTTATGTGTCTCCCACTGCCACCATCAGCTTCCACACCACATGATCTGACCCAGGCAATCAAGCCATACATTGCTCCATGACCCGCTGCAGCCAATCACTGAGGCTATCTCTGCATTCTGCCAAGATCCCCTTGACCTGCCTCAATGAGCGCATGCTCAGACACACACACACACACACACACACACACCTAGGGGTGCCAGGGATATCTTACCCCCATAGTATTTGTTTCCAGAGAGTAACTAATCTGTGTACCAAGTTTGGTTGAAATTGGTTGACCCTAACCTTAACCCTAAATAATAAATGCAAACATTTGATGCAAACTCAATTCAGTTCAGCATAACCAACATGGACTTACAATTGATATTAGTATTTCATCTAAATTAAAACCCAGTAAAATATGAGTTAAAAAGGTCTGTATTTAGATACCAGTGTCTAGGCCATCTAACCATTGACACACAGCATTGTTTATCTGAAAAAAAAAATCAGAAACTGGGCTGAAATACTGTGTGCCCTCAATTTACAGCTGGTCACCATGTGATCTATAGTATGAAGTGGGGCCTCACAGTCGCACGGAGGGAATGATACTATGCCCCATTTATACACTGAATCCCAGCAGACACTGTGTGAGGTGAGAGACCTATTCAGGGCTATCCATTGCTAGTGAGGTAGTTCAGAACCTTTTGTGTAGGATAATCTATATATCTTCCTGTACCTGCCATTTTGCTTTCCATTGGGAATCGACGTTAAAGTTATTAAGGAGATGTAGTGCAAATGCCAGTGGGGGCTTCCTAGATTTGATCCTTCCAATTAATGCGGGAGAGGTCAGTATGCAACAGTAGGAGAGAGTTGTTTATAATTTTTCTGTATTCTCTCACTAGTGCATCTTGCCTTCATAGAGATGGTGTAAATATCTCAGAACAAGAAGCCAGCAAATAGGAGTGGATTTAATACATCCACTTAGATGTTGGAAAACAATGTAAATGAACTGAAGAAACCAAACACATCCAGAAATAAAAAATTAGATCCAGATTTTCACTGGTAGACTAGACTGATATTAAGGAATTGGGTTTAGGGCCAAATGAGCATTGAGCCATCTCACCGATTTCACATATTCTGAACATTATGAAGTGTGCATTCAGTCTAAAAAACAACAATGGGTAATTATTTCTCAACCTAATGCTCACTTATCCAAGTGCTTTTCCCATCTGAGTCAGCTTGCACTGTCCAGTGCTGAGGTAAGGAAAGACAATCTTAACATATAGGCCTTTTTAAGGAAGATGCCACAAATTCGTGATGAACTGTTTTCTCTTTTATAGACTTTCCAATATCGCTTTGAATATCTGGCTATCAAAAGATAAAATATCTTAGGCAATAAAGTATCTTATAGCTAATTTACTCACATACCAGCTGTATTTTTGTGAAATTTGGGTGAACAGGAAAGGGTTTTTTAGTAACCAAATGAAAATAAAAGAAAATCTGTCTAAAATAGCTAGAATTTATGTTGTTCCCACTGTATAAATTTAAATTTGGCCTTTTTCTGTAATTACTAGAAAGCTTTTTAAAAGTTTTCATAGCAGCAACTGCATTTCTCCTTTTTTACAGCATTAACATTTACTCTAAGTAAATGAATTTTCCCATTCTTCTGGCCACTTCCTCAAAAACAGTTAAATGTTATAATTTGCCTTACTTAAGGTGAGAACTGGTTGAATCCCACATCTAGTTAATCCTCTTTTATAGTTTGACAGAAGATTTCTACTATAAATTTCAGTGGCTGGATTTGAACATTGTTACCTTTTTGCAAGCAATGACAGACATTATTACCAGGTTGTGAAAACCTTATAAATGTGAATAGTTTTATAAAGTGTATTGAAAACACTCGATTCAGGGGTGGAATCCGGCTTGGTGCGCGCACATTTTGCTACCAGCTTGGTGCGCATGCATGCAGCGCGGCTCTTTAAAGCTCATTTACAGGTACCAGAGGCAGCCGGGATCATGAGGAAGGCTCCGGAGATGCACCAAACAGCTGATTAAAGTTAAAAAACAAAACAAAAATGAAGCTTCTATTCAAGGGTGGGTGGGAAGGAGGAGCCAATTTCAAACTGCCACTACCGGTTCCGGCGATGTGATGCGATCCAGCTGACTTTCACCCCTGATTTGATATCTGTTAGAAAATGTGTTCTGTTCTGTTCACCCCAATGTATATGGTGTGTAAATTTTAACTGAATCCTTCCCTTCCCTGTTATAGGCTGTAAATTATTAGCCTAGCTATTCGTTGGGTGGGTATGATTGGCAGTGCAATCTGTAGCTTATTGGTATCAGGAAATAACCCAGCTGACAGGAAAGGATTAGTCTGAAGGTATAAGCTTTCCTGCTTCAATCCTTCATTGACAGAGTAGATCTTCTGATTGAGGATACTATTAATTCCAAAACTGTAGAAGAAAATATCTGTAGTTTAGAACTGAACTGTGGAGTCCTTGATACTCTCTGAGCTTGGTTGTTTATTTGAGATACTTCATTTACCAACATAACTCTAGGAACATAGAAAATCATAAATGAAAAGAAGATGTAAGCCTTTAGATATTGCTGAACAAAACCAATCACTATTTCCCATTGAATTATATAAAACAATTACATCTCTATATCCTCCATTATATAAGAGAAGTTTAGTAATTGGAGATTAACTAATTTTTTTGTGGGGAGAAATTTGGGAGTACGGGATGAAACATATCTGCTCTGTGACAATACTATTCGTCGGTTTATTTAGGATAAGGAACATGATTTTCCAAGTCAGGACTAATTACTAGGCAAAATTATCTGTTTAATTTTATTTACGCTACATTAACTAAACACCCTTAATAGTTTATACCTTGTATACTTCACACCATATTCCTTTTGCCATTAGGAAAAAAAATACAATGACAAGTTTTGGAGGGGCTTTAGAAACTTTACGCAATTCTTTAGGAGCTAAATACATTTTTGTGGTGGTAGGTTATCCATTTCTATCTAGGCACAGAATCTCTTGCTGATCCCACTATTATTTTTAACTCTTCCCTTGCTTGACCTTCAAACCAGATTGAAATGCAGTTACCTGATTCATGAATAAAATTCACAGAAAGAATCTTTATTGTATGCAGGTAAAATTTCATTCTGGAGAAAAATCAAGCATGAATACTTTTTTTAAACATCTTTTTTATAGTTGAACAGATTCCAAATGGATTCTGTCCATTTTCTATATCAAGACCCAATGAATATTATTCGAATGTGTGTTTGTAAACTGCAAAGAGCTAAACATTATTTGGTTTTGGGGTTAAAGTTTCAAAGAACAGCATCATTTGTATTTTAATGCAGATCTTTACAGAAGCTTCTCCTTCCATGAAATACCTGAACCCAGGTTCAATACTTCTTCTTGGGGAAGAAAATACATCAAAAGGGAAATAAATTTCCATCAAACTCAGGAAAGAAATAAAAATTGAGAGTCTTATTTTGAAACTCCATTGATAGAAGGTTTTATGATCATTTTCAAGCAGGAAAGAAGCTTTTTCCTACACAAAATAATAAAAAACAAAAGTTAAATAAATTGCTTCTGAGATAATATAAAAAAAAATCAATAATCCATTTCATCCAAACCAGGTAATGCAAGCTAAAATGTCTGCTTTCACAATGACAAGTTATTTCACAATCATGTTGATAATCAAAAAATGTTTTCAAGTCACCAACAAAAATATTATTTGTAATATGACTAGTCTGGAATGACAGAACACAATCTGTTTAGCCACTAAAAAGTGTGAATAGCATCATTGCAGTATTATGAGAACTAGATATATATTCCTATGCAGGTTGTGAAATGTTATGATCTACTGAGAGGCCTGTTCTCTCACCCTATCATGTCAGTAGCATATTATGTGAAAATGTGAAATGATCTTGTTAGCTCTGGAATCCCTAACAGTAGGCTGGACTTTGAGAGAAGTCAGTCAATTTCAGGATGGGTTTTATTTTCAAGATCTGGCTCTTCATGCAAGCCAGATTTTCCCAAAGTCATTTATATCAATCTCTGAGACTTGATGGGACTATCGATTATTGTTGTTATTGTTATCTATTTATACTGCTAGGAGTGTGATGGCTCAGCGATTAAAGATGCTGAACTGACAGCTCAGGTTCAAGACCCGAGCTCTGCAGAATGGGGCGAGGTCCTGTTACTTGCCCCAGTGCCTACCTATCTACCAGTTTGAAAGCATGCAAATGTCAGTAGATTAACAGGTACCACTTTGATGGGAAAGTAACATCTTTTCACACGCCTTTAGCATATAGTCATGCTGGCCACATAGGCACTGAAATTGTCTTTGGACAAAATTGGCTTCCTTAGCCAAGAAACAGGATGAGCACCATGGCCTAGAGCCGTGATGGTGAAGCTATGGCACGGGTGCCACAGGTGGCCCACAGAGCCCTCTTGCTGCACACACAAGCTGTCAGCCAACTTACCTCCAGCTGAGCATGCACATGGGATTGCACATGCATTCATGCATGTGAGATTGCAGAGACCCAGCTGGTCTTCGGGCCTCCGCTGTGGATGCACGCTATTGCAGCAGGAAATCCAGCTGGTCTTTGGAGCTCTCCTGCACATGACTGCTCATGTGTGCATGAGTGCCTGCATGCAGCGTGCATGCATTGCATGTGCAAAAGCTGCATTCATGTGTAGATGGTGCGGTTGCACATGCAGCACACGTGGAGGAGCCGCATGCAAGTGTCAATGGCACACACAAAGCACTTACTTTTCGGCGCTAAGTAAGTAAAAGGTTCACCACCACTGCCCTAGAGTCTGACATGACTGACAGGAAAACCTTTACCTTTTATTCATAGTACTATTATTTATGTATTCAGTTTCTATAGTTGTCCATCTCAGTCAATGACTCTGGGTAGTTTTACTTATTAGTTTAAGTAGCATTTATTAAATCGTTTTATTTGGGAATCAATGAACAATTTGAAACCTTTATGATATTTGGAAACCCTGAATGTAAGCTTTTGGGTCCCAGAGCATATGTTATATATATATTCCGTATATTCTTGATTTCCACCTATTTTATTCATCTGACTTTTGTAGTATGAGTTTATAGTTTGCATTAATGTATTGTTTTTAATGATTTTATCCTACCCTTAGCTCTTGGATAGGAGGCTTAACATAAATAGCCAAATAAACCAAAGCAATGAATAAGTCAAATCTGTTTTCAGAAGGCACACTTCCATTAACAGGGTCATGGGATTGGAACAGCACAGAATGTATATGTAACAAATCCAACAGAAGTTGATTTCCCTGCCCCCAGTTCTCCAGCATATCATTTTTTAAAAAAATTTCAATAAGCTGTTGAAACTTTAGCATACAGCAGGAGGAGACTGAAATTGAGGGATGTTAGAAAGATGGGTGAAGCAAGAAGAGTTCCATCTCTTCTGTTATATGCATCTTAATCTGGACTCAGCCCCAATGAAAGAGATTGAATTAAAGAGGAAAGAGAAACCATATATACATTTGGTAATATATAATGTAGTTAGAAGAGTATACACTATCTGTCCTACATGGTGGTGTTACAACTTACATGGCTTGGGACCCGGGTATTTATGGGACCGCCTGTTGCCACCATCAGCCTCCAGCCGACCAGTGCGTTCCCCCAGGGTTGGCCTCCTCGGGGTTCCATCTTCTGGACCTTGTCGTCTGACAACCCCGAGGGTACGGGCCTTCTCTGTGGTGGCACCCACCCTGTGGAATGAATTTCCCCCAGAGATTCGTACTATTGCGGATCTCCGGGGTTTCCGACGCGCCCTGAAAACCCATTTATTTCAACAAGACGGCCTGGCCTGATACCTGAGGGTTAATTAACTTTTAAATCTAAATTTTAAATTTTATACTAATTGATTTTAAATTG
>JAEANM010026339.1:0-10759 GCA_017656035.1 Myanophis thanlyinensis
GCAGGTCTAGGTCTGTTCGGGTCTTTTCCCGTGTAAGTTTGAGAATATCTTCGCAATGTTTCGGCAAGGTCCCACTCACCATCTTCAGGGTGGTGCCTTCTGCTTCGTGCCAGGCTGAAGATGAAGGCACCAGCCTGAAGATGGCAAGTGAGACCTTGCCGAAACGTTGCGAAGATACTCTCAGACTTACACGGGAAAAGACCTGAACACACCTAGATCTGCATAGATAGATAGATAGATAGATAGATACCAAAAATAATTGGCTGATTTATTTATACTACTGTCCTTAAAATTGATTATTTTACTTGTATTATTTTGTCAATTTCAAATATACCTGTCAAGCCTAAAAGAAATATACCTGCTGGGATTTTGTTCTATGCTTTTGCAAGTAATGCAGTAGTTCTTTTAGCCGTGACACACTCCTTGTAAGAAGAGGCCGGGGAGTGGGGTTTAGATAACAACAACTTGGAGATTTTTTATCTTTTCACATTCCTTCTAAATTCTTCTCACGAGAACCGAGGAAGTTTCTCTTGCACTTGATGTGGGCGGTTTGCAAAGATGAACTTTGGATGCCACCTCTGTGATTGGAGCAGAGAGTGGCATATGATAATTAATGGGGAGAACTTTCACTTTACTTGGGTGGAGAAAGCCCGGGAATTTTAGATTCAGGACTTCTCCAGATGTACCTATATAAGGTCTTCAATAAAATCTCATTCTAAGGACTTTGGAGTTTTGATTAAATTGTGGATGGTGTGTGGAACCCTGACAACACCTTTACTTAATTTCTGAATAATTAACATATTTTTTTATATTTCCTTTGAGCATCCTTGTAAAAAGAGTACTATTAGGCATTAGGAAATGTATTAATGTTTTCTCTGTCATGATACTTTACCTTGTACACTTTTCCCAGTCTATCATATATTTGTATTGAATATTTATTAGGTAATTAAATTCAAGGTAGTCATTCAGACCAACACATTTTCTCAAGTACTTTTATAATTTTTTAAAAAAATAAATTGTATCTGGAATTTATGCATCCTTTGCATAAAAATACAAATATGAACATTTCAGAGTCATTTGTCATGCTTAGTGAAAACAATGGTATTGCTTGTTTTCAAAAACACAAGTGAACTTATTTGTTTAAAATCAATGTTTTTGATATTATAAAATACCTTGACAGACTCTCTAATTTAAAGGCTTTGATTTAAAGGCCTATTCACAACACGTCCCTGGACTCATATTGCATTTAAAAGGTTATTATTGCCTGTTCTCAAATTCATTCACATAATAAACTCCCTACAATTATCTGTAGCGGATGGATATTGCATTAGGAAGTACTATCATAAAAGAGTATTTTAATTTTATTCTTTCATCTAAAATTGCTTTACTCTTGGGAATGCACAGTGAAATGAGAAATGCACTAGCAAATTAACATTTCCGATTGTCATATTGCTGAGCATTATTAGAGATATTAGACAACTGTGCAGACATGAAAATATATTAAACCTTGGGGAAGCTGTGTGGCATTAGTACTTTGTATCTAATAATGTCACGATACTTGATATATCAAAGTTTGCAACACTGGGAGCACAGTTGCACAGTTGCCTACAAATACTCTTCAGAATCCAATCTGGATCAGTCACTGGGACCAGAGATTTTGTCTTCCGAGTTTGGATTCGTGCTGGAGCCCATCTTCTGGGAACTTTTCTCTAGGGTAGGGAAAAATTCCCTGAAGATGGGCTCCGGAACGAATCCAAAAGCAAAGAAGGCAAAATGTGTGGTTGGACTGACCCAGTTTGTATCCTGGAGCATTATCCCGAGACACATATATTCACCTTCATTTGTGAGATACTCTTCACTTAACAACAATAACGAAGACCAGAGTTTCCACTGCCAAGCAATGCAGTTGTAAAGTGCGGTGTCACATGACGGCATCACTTAGAAACAGCAATCCCAGCAGTTCCAATTTCTGTTGTGAGGATTAGGGGTTGTTAAGTTCTCCTCTTACATTCCTGCCAGAGCCCTAACTTAATAGGGAAGCCGACAGGAAGCTGCAAGTTCTCTGTAGCTTGCAAGCAGACCAATGGACAGGTAGGTGGCTGCTTGAGTGCAAACAGCCAGACGGGGGACGGCTGCTCTAAGGGGGCAGGAGGTTGCACAGGTAGATGGCCAGATGGATTGGCAAACATGCACTATGTGTGGGAAGGTGACAGGCAGGTGTGTGTTGGAGGGCACAAAGTATAAGATTCCCAGGATCTCTACATAGCTGTTTCTCGGGAGAAAAAGTGGTGGAAGTGACTTAACTGGAGTGACTTGGGTATCTTTCCTGCTGGCTTCCTCATTAACTTTGCTTGTGAAAAATCAGAAAGGAAAATTATAAACAATGATCACCTGACTAGGAGGTCCTGCAACTACCGTAAATGCAAGTTGCTTTCCAAGTGTCTGGATTGTGATCACATGACTGCAGGGGTGCTGGGATGGATGGGACTTAAAGAAATGATCATAAGTATTCATAAGTATTCAGTGCCCTTGTAACCTTCATCACTGAACAAGTAGTCATTCTTTAAGAACTATCCGTATTCTTTATTATATACAGTACTTTGGAATTTTACCCTTTCTGGGCAAAGAATGTTCTTATGTCATGAGGTAATAGGAGCTTCCCAACTAGTCCCTTCCTTCCTTTTAATCAGAAAGCAATTTTCAAAGAAAGTTCAGAGACATTTTAAGAATACTTCTGTACAATATTGCTTTTTCCTGCTTTAGCTGTAAATTGACGCTTGGTTCATCTCCCTAATTAGATAAATTATTTGTTTGTTTATATGTTTGGGAAAACAAGAGGGAGCATATTTTACCAACAGGTAGGCTCTGCTACAATAATTGCTATAGCTTAATAGTAGCAGGAACACTTACACCACAGAAGGAAAGAGCTCCAACAGATAAAAAGGCAATAGCAGCAGAAGATTCTCATCATCTATGAAATAAACTTTCTGGAAAAATATAACCAATTTCTTAGAGTTCGGTATTCCAGTTCTCATTTTCTCATACCTTCTATTTCATTTTATTTTTTCCTACCTTATTCATTTCTTTTCATAACCATCTGTTAAGCATCACATCCATTTTCCTATTGCTACATTACATTCATCATTCCATGTCCTTGCAAAAAAAGTTATCTTACACTAGCAAGAAGCTTGGCTTTGTCTGAATTGCTTTCAATCATTAGCATTCATCATGAACACACAGTGATATTGTGTCAAAGGTTGGACAAACTGTACAAATGTGCAGACAGGTGTATTACGTTTGTGCCTCAGAAAAGACTAACCTTCATTCCAATACCTTTGAACTATACAGTTTTATGATGAAATAGATTATGATTGGCCTTGCAAAGAATGGAGATTGCTATATCTTGGGGTGTAATAGTTTTCATTCAGAAATCTCATTTGAAGCTCCATTACCTTTGAGGTTTTCTTGGATGGAAAACTGATGCTACTAATTTACATGATGCATTCAATGAAATCCCAGAGGCACTGAGTGTTTTGGAGAAGGCCTTTATTGGGTTTAAGCCTACAATGTATTACTATCATAATTACTACCATATTTTTTTTAAAATCACAGAAATAAATGGTGATAATATACAAGACATTTGGAATAGAGTATCCATACAGCCCAGCCAGTGGCTTCAAGATCAAGGGTATAGAAAATCACACAGATGACCCTGGAAAAGGAATGTGACAATTAGAAACTGGAAAACATGGCTTAAGTTCGGGAAAAAAAGAGTATGTTAGAAAAAATCTTAAACTGGCTCTACCTTAACTCTCTCTGGTATAAGAGGAAAAGGAATAAAAACACATTTAAGCTTTCAGGACTAATGTCAACCCTTCAATATAGAACAGGTCAAGAAACAGATTCCACAAGATATACTAGAATTCTACTGGAATCCTACTTTGATACAGACTATGATAACAGAGAGTTTTTTGAGGCATGGTAGTTTAATGGCTTAATGATGCTGGAGATGGTCTCTGAATCCAGCGGTTCAAGCCCTAGCACTACATAATGGGGTGAGCTCCCATTACTTGCCTCAGTTTCTGTCCACCTTGCATGTTCTATGTGAGTAGATAAATGGGTACCACTTCTGTGAGATGATGAGTTCCGGCGCCATTATCCTCTGATCTTCTCCTGGGCTCCTCATTCCTGCTCTTTCTCCCAGTCTGACCAGCTCGGCTTTGGGACTGGAGCTGCTTCAGTCTGTCCAGATTAGTTAATTTAAATTTGGATCCGATCCGTTAATTTGACCAAAAAGCTGTTAGTTTGGCCAAAGAAAGCAAAAGAGGATCAGAGCGGTCACGACGGCTGCCTGTCTCGCTGGCGCCATCTTTTAGCGGAAGAAAGTGAGAATTTTGGTCTCTTCTAAACATCAAAAAGACCAAGCTTATGACAACAAGCGTCGTGTGCCTGCTTTGTCTTAGGGCAGGCGCAACACGGTTTCAACGAAGGCAGTGGCTTTTGCTCCGCCTGAGCAGGAGCTTGGAGGGCTGTAAATCACTAGGAAGTGGTCCACTAAGTGGTACCACTAAGTCTAAGTGGTATTGCTTTCAGAAGATAGACAGACAGACAAACATGGCTTTAAAATAGTAGCCACCATGTAATTCACTCTTTATTAAACAAATTACAAAATAATTACTTCAGATTTGAAAACACATTGCTGTTGTTAATCATTACAGTCTCTTCGAATTTAATTGAATATAATTGCTTGCCCATAGATGCCTGGAATACCTAAATTCAATGTTTATTTGAATACACTAGTAAAATGAATATATTAATCTGAAATTACAAATGACTCTTAATGACCACTTTGACACTGAACACTTTACTTCATGCTATCTTTCTAGTTGAAGAACTGCAATTACTACCATAATATAGCAGGAACTGATAAATCATTGAAAGAATCATGCAGATATGGCCAAGTTCACTAGCATAAATAGAATGGGGGGGGGGGGGGGAGAACACTCAGATCACTCATAATTATCTGGGAGAAACATTTGTAATCTATGTTGTGACACATATAAAGGGCATTTGATTAAATTGCTTGGTCTTAGAAAAAGAAAAGCAATATGGGGAGTTACTATGATAGAACAACAAATTACATAGTTTATTTAGGGATATTATCACTTCAATGGTCTTTCTCCCCATGATTCAGTGTGGTGGTAGAAATATCTTTAATAAAAGCATTTTTATTAATTTATCTCAGCCTCCTTTTCCAATTTTGTCATTTGCAACAGACATTTAACAGTAGAACTAGAAAGAGCTTTATAGAACAAGTAAAACTTGCAAATTTTCTGGTGTTATTAGGCTAAAAGGTTCTATCTGAAATCAAATGTGACAAGGAATATTTAAATAGAAATGACATGTTTGCCTTCATCTTGGATAATGAACTTTTTTTTATAGGGGAATAATATGATTGTCTAAATTTAAGTAGTGGCATACAAATTCAAGAAAAGAATAGAATGTGATTGATTGGAAAATTGGTTTTTGGCAAAATTATTTTGAAGGAAGGCAGTAAATTGTTGGGGGAAATGCTATATGAAGCTCTTGGGTGTGTTTTTTTTTCATTAAGTTCTTATGAAATACAAAATATATCTATACTAGGACCGGAAATATTCAGCAAAATGCTGGCAAAAGATGTATGTGACATATTGCTAAGGAACATATGAGATGGAACCTAAATATTTTCCGTAGGTTGAAATAGTGATTTAAAATTTCATGGATATGCTCATATTTTACTGCCAGCCCAAAGGTTTCTATATTAAAAACATGCTTTAAATAAAGTTGAATTTTAGATTATTAGTTAATTTTATTTCATAAGATTTGAGAGATTGCTATATAGGTAGTCCTTGACTTACAGCAGTTCATTTAGGGACTGTTCAAGTGACTTATGAACATTTTTCACAACTACCATTACAGCATCCCCATGGTCATGTGATCAAAATTCAGACCCCTAGCAACTGACTCATATTTATGACGATAGCAGTGTCCTGGATTTCATGATACATTTATAAATGGTTTTCATTTTGCAGTAAATATGTTGCTTTAAAATTCAATTTTGGTAGCCAATACCACTGTTTACACACAGTATAAAGTTAATAAGACAAATTTATTGTAATCATTTTAGCCTATTTTAAAAGAAGAAATTTATATGGGCATGATATATATTTATAAAATGTATGTGGCTTTGTGTATTTCATAGCATATTCCAAGTGCAAAAAACAACCTAAACTATTGTTTCATCATCATCATCATCATCATCATCATGCTAACCATTGTCTGTCCACTGCAGGATAAAAGCATCTTCTGCATGTTTGAAACCAATATTGTTTATGAAACTATTATTTATTTTTTGATATATAAAAATTTAGTGACTTACTGGCTTTATGTCAAATGGTATCATATGTATTATGTAGCAGAATGATCCATTATTTATGAAGTTGAAGATATGATACAATTATGTTCAGTAAAACTCAGAGACAGACACAATACTGCAGTGTCCATTTAAGAACAGCTGAATATATTTTATGGTAAACTAAGAAATTATATGTTTGCCCAATGCAGACATATCACAAGTGGTCATTTTAAATTTGTACCTTACAGTTCTGATTAATTGGCTTGGGTTCCCTATGTCAAATCCATTTGTTTTCTTTATACAAAGCTGTGTGAGTTGGCATGCGTGCTGGCAGGCTTTTGACTGGCATTTATCCAGTTTGCAGATGTCATTCCATCATGAAATGAGGTGGAAGTCATTTATGTATAATACATTTTCTTTCTGATATTTCCCAGATTGGGATTTATGAATAAAACAAGATGTCCATTCCCTTAACATGATTGCCAGTATATAAGAAATTATTTTTTGAACCATATTAATAATAAAACCTAGCAACTACTCTGTCTCATGTTCCTCAATATCATTTCTGTCACATTCTTGACTTGCACAGTAATTTATCCAATCAGTTTTGAACTATGTTGTCATTTGCGTCTAAGGACATAGTCCTATGTGTTATTCCATATCATTGAAATCCTCAGAAAATGCTGGATAGGCACTTGAATGTGTTAAGTTAACTAGATTTTTTCCCCTCTTAGTATACACTGATGTTATCTTTCTAGAATTGGGTGAGTAAAGCAGAAAAGCAGACCTTACTTTTGGATACTCTTGATCTCTCTGAACTCTTCCATCCAGACACCTTTCTCAATGCTTTAAGACAAGAGACTGCAAGGTAGGTGAACTGATGGCTATTGCGTGTGCATGTATGAGTCTCTCAATACTACTGCTCCTTTCTTTCTCATTTTCTCACCATTGTCTATAGAAGACTACACTATAGGATTGTCTTCTGTAAGAAGTCCAGTTGGTCCTCTATAGAACATTTTTGGTGACAAAGCTTTTCATCTGCTTCCTTAAAATGTGTTTTGCTGCTAATACTGTTTGGTTTTATTATCCTCTGTAATTGATGTTTATCCTATTTCATAATTTTTTTTATTTTAAATATTGAGTCCTTTCTAGTGGAAACAAAAAAGCATAGACATTTCATAAAATAAATCAGATCTATTTAACTTGTTAACCTGATGACAAATATGATGCTTTAGGGAAAAGATTTTGCAAGTCTGCAGCTCAACATTCATTCCTAATAACATGATAGTCTTTCTAGAAGTAAATTTAATGCCACAAAGTATTGTGTACAAGCAAACTTAAATACTAGAAATGCTAAAAGATTGTGATTTCTAGCATTAGTGCAAAAATTTAAATACAACCTGAGAATAGCATTCGAAGAGACATTAAATGAATGAAAAATATAAGAATAGAGAATAGCTTGACTTTGTGGTTCTGAGACACCCATAGTCCTTCTTTTCATTAAACTAAACGATTTCTGCTTATTCATAAACAGTGTCACATTCTTACTTAGTGTAAAATAATATTATTGAAGACAATACAGCACCTTATATTTATTAATCCAAATGTTATATTATTTTATTGAATGCTGCAGTGGGGGGGGGGATGGATTGTTTTAGGAATCTGGTTCACTTAAGCAGCAGCTGTGTGTTACCTTTTAATGTATGGAGATAATGTATGGTTTATTTCATTTCAAATAAACTATTTGTATTTTCATTTTATTATTCTGTTCCAGAGTAATGACCTGTTCTGTGGATAGTCTAAAATTTACAGCATCCTGGAAAGGTCAAATAAGAGAAGCAAAGCTCCAAGTTCAGGTAACCCACTTGTTGAAATTATACTTGCTGGGCCTTCTATGAGCTTATAGATCTATAAATAAATTAAATATAGTCAAATATTTATTCTTTTGTGTCATTAAATGCATAGCTTACCCCCATTCCAACCTCACAGAGAACCTAAAAGAATATTAATTATGTGTTAATCTGTTACTTGTTAATATAATTATATATTACCCATATTTTTTGGTGTTTAAGATGCACTGGAGTATAAGATGCACCTAGATTTTTGGAAGATGAAAAGAAGAAAAAAAATGTTTAGCCTCCGTGCATCTTTTATTACCTCTCCCCAGTCCCCAGAGGCATTTTGCAGACCTCCAGAAACCTCTGTGTGGCTCATTTTCGCCAAATAATGGGCGAAAAATGGGCCATTTCTCTGGGCAAAAACGAGTTACACGGAGGGTTTTGGAGGCCCGCAGAGTGCCTCTGGGACCTGGGGGGAGGTAATACAAGATGCATGGGGGGGCTGGGAGGCCAAAAATATGCCCATTTTTTGTGAAAATGGGACACACAGGGGAGGCTCGGGAGACCCAAAATGGTTGTATTCGGTGTATAAGATGCACCACAATTTTCACCCATTTTTATTTATTTATTTAATTAATTAATTGAATTTATATACCGCCCCCTCTCCCTAGGGACTCGGGGCAGTGCCTCCCTTTTAGGGAGGGGAAAGTGCATCTTATACACTGAAAAATACAGTACTTATCCTGTCTTTTGCTATTCCATCCAGCCTGCTCCTTCTTTTGCATGAGGAAGCAATGATCTCTTAAAGTGGTCTGTACAGTTTCTAAAGACAGACGGTCAAAATTCAGTTCTCTGCAAAATATCACAAACATCTTGTTTTTTCCAAGTCATGCTATGCATTTTAGAAAAAATCTGACCAAGGAAATAATTGGAGCGTGGGGAGTTTTCTAAAAAGTTAGCAATTCCCAATAGCTGCATTTTCAGCTTAGCTTGCAGGGATAAAATTATTTAAAAGGTGTTTAAAGAGGGGAAAAAGATTCTTTATCTCTGGCTGGTAATAGAAATTGATGAAGTTTGTACTTTAGTATGTAGCTACCTAATTTGTCCTGCTGAACACAATGAACAAATAGACCAAAATAGATTTGGCCTACGTTTTGAAAATCAGTTCTTCAATTAAAGTTCTTCTTTTACTTTATTGAACATTGAACCTTAAGTACCCAAAGAATCTTGTAAAAGATTTGCAAAAATATAGAAATTGATGTTTCGGTCATTTAGATTTCAAATACAACATTACTGTTTGACCTTTAAAGGTCCTCTGTCATTTCTGGAAGAAAATTTGAAATGCATGTGCATATTAAAGTAGGCACACTGAACCAAGTTTACAACTTGGCCCGGAGATATTACCAGCCTTGAAATGGTTGATTAATTCAACCAATAGCCTCAAGACCTGATTACGAGAATAATTTCTTCCGGAAATGACAATGATAAATGTTTGATTCAGAATCAATTTGTATATAATTAAATATTATTTAATGACATTTAGAATTGCTTGTAAAGAAACCATTACCCAACAGTGCATGTGAAAATGCGTTTTTAAATTTATTAGCATAAACTCACGCCTCTTGTGATATCTTAAACCATTGGGGATTGAGGAGGAAATGCTTTGAAGAATATTTTAAAAGTGTTATGAATTCAGGGTTTACGGACCAAGTAAGAAAAAATAAAAGTCTGGATACATTTAATTTGGGTTTAAATACACATAATGTTTAAAACTTGGATCTGTACATCCTAAAGAAAGGCACAGCTTACAAATGGAACATGTGAGGACTAGAGTTTTTCTGTAATATTTTGCACATTTGTTTGAACTAATATGAAATCTTATATGTATTATTTAAATTATTTAATAAGAGCTGCATTCCTACTTCTAATATAGCAATAGTTTATTCTTTCTATGGTATATTCAGTAATCAAGTACTGTCTAAACTATGGGAATACATTTCTAGATAGTAATACTATAGCAAATACTTTACCTTCCTTGTTTTGATGTCCACCTGGCAATGCATATCTGTATTCCCTTCTATTATTCCATGTTTATATCTCAGGAGACATTTGGCCAGGAATATCTGCCCATCACTTGGGCAGATGTTCTGCAAAAGCAGAAGACAGCTATCATACCAAGGCTTGAGTTAAAACTAAAATATCAAGGAAAACTTCCACTGAAGGTGCTTAGGAACTTCTATTCCTGCATTGTAGAGAGCATCCTGATGGGCAACTTAATAATCTGGTTTGGAAATAGCAACATGCAAGACAGACCAACACTACAGAGGGTGCTACGCTCAGCTGAGCGCATCATCCGCACCAAACTCCCCGAACTACACTCCATCTACAACAGACGTTGCCAGACTAAAGCTATAAAGATAGTTAAAGACCCCAGCCACCCCAACAATACTCTGTTTACCACAATGCAGTCGGGAAAACGTTTTCGCTCTCTGAAGGCAAACACAGAAAGAATGAGGAAAAGCTTCTT
>JAEANM010026340.1:0-10758 GCA_017656035.1 Myanophis thanlyinensis
AAACTTTTAAGTCTACTGGGTTTCCTATATATACATTTATTTATATAATACATTTTTTCTTTATCATATATTTACATTAAGGACTTCCGGTGGTGACTCAGGGTGGTGCAGAAGCAAGGAACAAGTATAATTTTTTGTCAATGTAGCAGGCCAGGTGTTGGGCTTACAGTTCACTTTTATTCCATCCAAGGCATGCTCTGTTTTTGAATGTTTGAGTGCCTTAATAAATAACCTGGATTGCACATCTGTATGTTCTGTTTTATACCAAGGATCTGTTATGACCCGGGGCGTGGCATGAAAGCAACACAGCCAGAGAACAGGTCCAATTTCCCTTTATTGCTCCAACTGTGCCCCCAAAACTTTCCCACAGTCTCTACCAGTCCTGGAGCCAAGCTCTCACATGCACCTTCAGAAGCCTCTGGTTGCGAGTAGTCCAGTAGCAAGATTAGCCACACAGCAACAAGGGCCAGCAGTCCAATAAGCCAGATTAGCCCAATAGTAACCAGGGCTAGAGTTTCAGTGAAGCAGGCAAACCAGGCAAGCTCTACAATACAGAGTACAGCAAATTCCAGGCTTTGGCAATTGCAGACTCCACAGATCCAACACTTGTTCCTGACAAATGCCTTTCCCACCAGCACCTCTTTACATCTCAGTCACCAGGTGTGCCTTGTAAAGGGGGCAGGGCACTCTCCTCCCACGTAGCCAGCTAAATCTGCATTGATCTCACATCTCTCTTCCCTCCTTGCTCTCGGATCAGGAGGGGATAGTCCTTGCTCTTCTCCTGAGCTCTCCTTGTCTGCAGACCTTATTATTTCGGAAAAGCCTTGCCCGGACTGACTCTGCCCTTTCCCAGTGTCTTCCAAGTCCAATGGATCTATCTACCCTCTCGCTGTCTGTTGGCTCTTGTTTCAACTCATCATCCCCCACAGATTCAGACTCCTCCGACGGGGCTATGACAGGATCTAAATCTTTTTTCCAGTGTCCCTCCCAAAGCCCATTCAAACTTTTACACCAGTCCTCCAAACCAGGGATCACCAACCAGTGGTCCGTGGACCACCGGTGGTCCGTGAGAAAACATTGGTGGTCCGCAGAAAAATTATTTGCATGTTTTATATTGCACTAAATCAGGGGTCAGTCATTAGGCTGATCATATTAGTGGTCCACAGGATTTAAAATTATGAATTTAGTGGTCCCTGAGACCCAAAAGGTTGGGGATCCCTGCCTAAACCTTCTACCTCCTCCCTGCAAGCACCCTAATGGTCATCCTGGATAAGGCCCACTATTGTTCTATCATCCACGTAAAACTCGACTGTAAGAAATATGACGTTTGTAATAGAGTTGTCAAAGTCTGGAATGCTCTACCTGATTCAGTTGTATCTGCTACAAATTCTCATAGTTTCAGTCGCAAATTGACTTCCATGGACCTTATACCATACCTAAGTGGACAATAGAGTCCATTTGTGCATAAGTGCACAAATGTGCCTATCGTCCCTGTCATTGTATTTTCTTATGTATTCTTGTATCCATTTTTACTCACTATTTGATTGTTTTGTATTGTTATTATGTTATGGTTTGACAAATTCTAATAAATAAAATAATAAATAATTAAGGGTTGCATCAAAAGATTCCTTTCCTGATTTAAGTCTCCTGCCACTGACTTTCACAGTATATTTGATTCATGGCTCATTTCACCACACATGTTGCTTTTTCTCCAGATTAAGAGTTCAAGTTTTGGATATTTTTTTAAAAAAATTCTTTCTTCATAACAAAATCAAATCTGTTTTAATGTACTTGCACACTCATACGTCTCTTCAGTCAGAAGTGTATTTGCCATATGTTTCCTGGGAGAGATTGTAAAAATAAAATGGAGCCTTTGAAATGTGAACAAATGGCTAAATAAAGTCATAACCAAGGAAAGCCTGAGCTAATTGAATTTTGAGATGATATTTATGATCACTACATAAGGCACAGGAGGCTAGCCTGTTCACCAAGTACTCCTTTTGATTTTTTCCACTTTACAGGGTTAATCCTGTAAGGAAGGCAGGAAAGAAACATTCTGGTATTGTTTCTAGCCTAATCTTTATTGCCCTGCTCTGCTTACAGAAACTGCCCACCCAGTCACATGAACCCCCCCAGCCATACCCACCAAGCCACGCCCACAGAGCCGGTAGTAAAAAAAAATTGAATTCCACTACTGCCCAGAGCCTCACTTAATCTCATTACCCAGGGTGTTTATGGGTATGCCTCCCCTTGACCAAGAGAGGCATTCCCATCTGAATCAAGCATCCTGGATAGAACCTGGAAAAAGTGATCCTGCACGTTCAGAGGAGCCAAGCCATTTAAAGTTTGCCACTCACACTTTGAACTACATGAGGACCCCAGTGGCATCCAATGCAGCACCTGCAATGTAAATTCCTCAATCTAATCCATTCAGGCTCTGTTGTCTTCTATTGCATTTACTTTTTCTTGTTTCCAGGTAGGTAGTTTTTCCATGTGAAGTAATGGTTGCTTCAACTTCCAATGCATTTATTTTATAAGATTGCCTACGAGGCTTAGATGGGGCCCAGGTCTACTTTTATAAATAGAGATAATGCTGGCAACTACTAAGTCTCTTGGCATCTTCCACCGATTAATCAATCAATCAATCAATTACATTAATTAAAATTGCTTAAAATTAAGTCAAGTGGGAACACTGTCATCATGGGCACCATATGCCTAGCCATGGATGTATAGGTATTGCCCATGGGTAGGCATAAGGTGCCCACGCTGAAATAAATAGAAAGAAAAAGGTAAGAAAAAGAGTAGGTTAAAGACACAGGTAAAAGTAATATGCAAAGCTTTGTCATACATCATGTTGTTCAATTCCCTCTATACGAGCACTTAGTACTACAGGAGCTACATAGTTGGTAAATATCTTCTTTCCTTCTGACATAGACATATGTCCTAATAATAAGTATAGCAATGGTTGGCATGCAGGAATCTTAGGAGGGGTTAGGATAGGCAATACTTGTAAGCACTGCTATATCTATAACATATTTTTCAAACTTACAACTTTAAAATATGTGGACTTCAAGTTCCAGAGTTCCCCAGCCAGTATGGATGGTGCTGACAATAAGCTATGTAGAGCAATAGCTTTATGCATATAAATTTCAATCCTAAGGGTCTTAGTCGATCCTCTCAAATGTTAATTAACTCTACTATCACTGAGGGAACAAAGGGCCTTTCTTCTCATGCAACTCTCTCCAGCAAGATCTAGTGTTTCAACATGTCATAACTTCCCTATGTAATGGAAAGAAGACCGTGTTCTTATTTCTTGGATTGCATTGCCCCAATATATTATATGCTATCTTTACATGGAAGGCCATGGAACTAACAACAGATGTACCAATAATTGAAGATGAATATACTGGATGCCTAGGTCTCTAAATCTAGACAACAGCAGCATGATAAGTTCTGTTCCAAGCTGACAAGTGAATCTGGTTTGTAGGGAACAAAAAAGCCATCATATGGCATCCAGACCGGCTTATGACTTGCAGCAACTCAGAAGAGACTACTCAATGAAATCTGTACCATATAATCTATTATACCCAAATAGCCCATCATACTTAGCACTCATCATTTGGTGACAATTTCAGCCAATCTTTATGCAATGGTTATTTTGCCACAAGAAGATCTACAGTTATAACCGAATATATAGAAGATATTTACGAAAAAAAAAGTCATTCTCTCACTTTTCCTTTTTATGGACAGAATCACCAACGGAATCCTGACATCATTGTAATACATAGCTTGTAATTAGGAAGCTTAATGGAGTCTAAGCAGAATGTAATGCATATGGGGTGTTTTTTTGTGAGCTGGATGCAATGAAATTTCATTTTAATGTATGCTGATTAGTGTATATTTAAAGTGAGAATAGTGTTTCTATTCTATTTTATTCTGTTCTATTCTGTATGAGGAAGATACTGAGCTGTTGTACACATACATAATTTCATATAAATGTATAAGATCAGATAAAATTTCAGCTAATTTATATTAGCTGAAATTCCTGTTCTTTGTCCTTTGTTGGTCTATTCGAAAATGTGGCATGTCAACTCTCCCAAGATTGATCCCTTGTAGTTTGATTAAACTACTTTTTAAATGTTTAACCCCCCTGTTTTCTTATTTTTCCATAAAGTTGTTTGCCTCTTACATTTCTATCTCAAAAATCTCTGACTTTTTTCATAGAGAGACATCATTTGAGTGCCAATGTCTGGGCTGTGAATGTTTGACATTACTGTGAGGTGACTGAAGAGTATCTTCTCACTGATCCTAGAATACATGGGATGTTTTTGGACATTGAAACTTATTGGTAGCCTTGGTTTAGTGGCAAATTAATAGCAAGGGCAGTGGTTCAAAGAAGCAATCAGAACAATAGGCCTACGTATTTCTTAGTGTTGGGTGGAAGACGGACTGTTCTCCCTTGTCCTAAGAAGAAGAAAAAATTCCCTGTAGAATAGACTTTTCCTGGTCTCCTGTATTTCAGCCAAAACTCATTTCTTCATAGAAGTTAGCTATGCAGCAAACGAGAGAGCCTGTTGTCTTTTAGCTATAAGGGCACAGAGAACCCATTTACATTATCCAATTGTCAAATTCCGTGTCCTGGGTATGTAATTCATGAGAACATTATCCTTTGAATATTTTAGCTTTTATCACACAGTCACCTTTGTGTAGTCCATTGCTTTCTCCCAAAATTTAGTAACATTGTAATTATTGTAAAATGTATGTTTTAAAAAATCATTGTCTTTAGTACATCTCTAATAAAATGCGGTCGTAGACAAATCCTTTTCTATACAGAAATCTTCTTCTTTTGGTAGTTCCCGTTAGGGGTCACCACAATGAATCATCGTTTTCCACCTAACTCTATCCTCAGCGTCCTCTACTCTCGCCCTAATTGACTTCATGTCCTGTTTTAGCACATCTATATATCTCCTCTTTGGCCTTCCTCTTGACCTCTTGCCTCCATCATCAACATCCTTCTACCAATATAATCACTATCCCTCCTCTGCACATGCCCAAACCATCTCAATGGCCTCTCTGACCTTGTTCCCACCTGAGCTGTCCCTCTGATGTGCTCATTCCTAATTCTGTCCATCCAGGTCATTCCTAAAGAGAACTGTAACATCTCTGCTACCTCCATCTCTGCCTCTTGTCCTTTCCTCAGTGCTATAGTCTCTAACCCATACAGCATAGCTGGTCTCACTACTGTCTTATACACCTTTTCTTTGATTCTTGCTGACACTCTTTTGTCCTGACATCTTTCTTCTTCTTTCTTCTTTCTGATATCCCATTCCATCCCGTCTGCACTTACCTCCTCACCTCTTTTCCACACTCCCCGTCGCACTGGACTGTTGATCCGAAATACTTAAACTCCTGCACCTTCTTGACGTCAGTCCCCTGTAACCTCACTCTTCCACTTCCCTTTCTCTCATTTACACACATGTATTCTGTCTTACTATGACTGACTTTTGTTTCTCTTCTTTCCAGAGCAGACCTCCACCTTTCCAAGTGTTCCTCCACCTGCTCTCTGCTCTCACTACACATCACAATGTCATCTACAAACATCATCCACAGGGATTCCTGTCTGACTTCATCTGTCAACCTCTCCATCACCATAGCAAACAAGAAGGGACTCAGAGTCAATCCTTGATGTAGCCCCACCTTCACCTTGAACTCCTCTGTCTGACCTACAGCACATCTCACTACTGTCATACTCCTCTCATACATATCCTAGACTACTTTACCTTTTCTATACAGAAATGATGTAAGGTAAAAGAGTATTGTTGGGTTTTACTATACTAATTATAGTCGGCCTTAGGGGGCTGTACTCATCTCTGTTCCTAGGCCATTAAGCCAGTGCTGTCTGAAGACATTTTTGTGGTCATCTGGCTAGCATGACATCAAACTGCAGCACAGAGTTTCCAGTGAAACACACTTCCCACTTAAGTGATACTTATTTATCTACTTGCATTTGCATGCTTTCAAATTGCTAGGCCAGCAAGGGCTGGGGTGAGTAACAAGAGGTCACTCCATCATGCACATTCAGTTCTCAAACCTGGACTGTCAGCTTTCCAGCCAACAAGCCAAGCATCTTAACCACTAAGCCATTATGACACCTTCTACAGATGTAACATAGTCCAACAAATTCTAAATATTATTTTTGTTGTATAATCACAGTTTAAGGTGAACTGACACTCTTGCTATAGAAGTTGAGACACTCTCCCATTGTTTAGACAGTATAAGAACCTCTAATTCCTTATGCCCCTCATATTTAACATCTGCATAAAAATTGACTTATTGATAACAAATATATTTAGAAACTAATAGTATGATTTTAGTTTTAAATTATTTAACCAGTGACCGTGTATCTTGGATATGTTAGAAGCTGAAAAAGCTGCCGTTCCAAAAAATGAAGTTAGCAAATGTTGAAGAAACGTTACATCTAATAGATATTTATCTCTTAGCACAGTATATGTTAAAAAATTCATCCTCATATGTATCAATTAGTCCAAAGTCAATATCCCACTTTCATCCAATTTTTCCATATTGCTAGCTTTTTCCCAATTTTTAAAGTTGGATTTCCCCATAAAGTCAATTTAGTATGGGAAAGTCATTCCCCATAAAGTCAATTTAGCATTTTTTTTAGACATTACATTCTGTAAAGATATTCTAAGAATTGAAAGAAAACCATAAAACAAAGACATTATTTTCTAAAAGTATTTTCTGGATATTTGAACAGAATTCCTTTCAGAATAAAATTAATCTGGGGATAATATTCAGATAGAGCCTTTTCAGAGAAAGAACAGAAGTCTATTTGTTACAATAATGAGATTTCCTATTATGAAATTAATACCTTCTGATGAGACCTTTTGGATTTGTATTTAATGTTCATGTCCAACTTTAGGGCATGGTGCCCATCTGTTTCTTGCCAAGGAAACCATCATCGTTTGAAGACATTTTCTGTGATGATGTGATCAGCATGGCTATATGCCAAACGCACACAGAACGCTATTACCTATTAATAGTGGTACCAAAGTGGTACCTATTAATCTACTTGCATTTAAATGCTTTCAAACTGCTAGGTGGGCAGGAGCTGGGGCAAAGAACAGGAACTCACCCCATTGTGTGGTGCTCGGGTCTCAAAACCAGACTGTCAGCTTTCCAGCTGACCTGCTTGGTATCTTTAACCGCTGAGCTAGTACCCCCCCTTTTTTGGGATTTGAATCGGCTATAATAAAATAATAAAGAATTGTTAAGATGATGAATTAAAAATAGCCCTGTTCTCTAGGAACACAGTGTGACATACAATGTTATCCTAAGAATGTTTACCTGGAAGTATACTTTTCAAAGAAAATAAGACCTGCTTTCTTGTACATGCTCTCAAATTGTGCAGCTAAATACTTGTACTAATGATTAGCTATTACCCTCTAGGACTGTGATGATAAACCTATGGCACGGGTGCCATAGGTGGCATGCAGAGCCATCTTGCTGGCACACAAGCTGTCAGCTGACTTACCTCCAACTGCAGAAACCCAGCTGGTCTTCAGGCCTCCGCTGTGCAGGCATGCAATTGCAGCAGGAAATCCAGCTGGTCTTCAGAGCTCTCCTGTGCATGCATGCACAGGGGATTGTTCATGTGTGCCTGAGTGCCTGCATACAGCGTATGTGCATTGCATGTACAAAATCTGCATGGATGCGCAGATTGTGCTGTTGCACATGCAGTGCACATGGAGGAGCTGCATGCAAGTGTAGATGGCATGCGCAAAACATATACTTTTCGGCATTTGGTAAGTAAAAGATTCTCCGCCACTGCTCTAGGAGGTACTGTGCATCTTAATATACTAGAGGGGATGGTTCATGGCTTGTGATGAAGCAATAATTCAAAATGAACCCTGATCTAAACTGGTTTATATTCATTCCACCATGATCTTATATAGGACAAACTTCTCCAACCTAATGCCATTCCGATATGCTCAGCTTCTAAAAGATATCATTGTTGGAGAAAGTTACTCTAGGGAGATCAAGCAAAGAGAATTTTGGGATGATCTAAAAATAGCTGAAGATAATAGAACTGGTAGATTTATTTATCTTAACATCTCTTTCGTTATTCCTATATAAATGAATGCTGCTCCAACAAGAATTTTTAGCTTTTTTAGTTTCTACTGTAGAAAGATCAGTATGTAAATCCCTTCCACTACTGGTTGATTTCATTGATGTGGGCCTTCTAGAATAAAAATTATTGCAAAAGAAGCCCTTTCCTTCTACCCAAGATAATGACTGATTGTTACTGCACTGGGATTATAATGCACAGTTCTATGGGATGAAAGCAGTTGTATTACGTTAACAGAAATACATTTGTGGTTTCCTTTGAAGCTAGTAACTTTGTGAGATTCCAATTTTGGATTAATTTGAAAAAGGTAGCTCTTGTTTTCCAGACTTTCATAAATGATAAGAAATAATTCATTGCAACATGGTAAATAAGTACAAAGTGCTTATGCCATGGGAGGAAAAGACATTTTTCAGTGTCACACATCCTGGTACAGAGGGGAAAAAAAAGGCACGCAAATGTGATGTGATAGTTTGGGTAGGTTGGTCATAAGGGAGCCCACTTTGGTTCAGCCAGGCATGAGCCAAATTAAGAACAGGCTCAGGCTAAGCAAGAATGCCTGGATGTGAATAAATTGCTTTTTTCATATTCCTAATATCATAGTAATACACATAGCAAATGTATGCTATACTTGTAAAATGGCTTCTTCCCATTCAGCGTTCTATAGACAGATAGGGGCAGCTTTACTCTCATGGTCTGTAGATAATATAACGGGGAGCACAGCCCCAACTTTGGAAGCCCCAAGTTGCAGAATGGTGCTATGGAAGTGGACTTTGAACCGAGTGCAGAAAGTATGCACAACTGTAGAGCCTGAGAGGGAGAAGGCAACACTCCTGGTAAAATAATGGATTTATGAAACATTAATCCCACATCATTACCAGCAGAAAGGGCCACCATTACCCAGTTATTGGTTGTGACTGCTCCCTCATTCTGCTTAGCCTTGTTTTTCTGCCACCCAAGCAGAAAACACCCTGGTCTTGAGTAAGACACCTTGTTGGGTGGTGCAGGTGAGCTCTAGTCTTTTGTTATCAGGCAGCTACTGGATGGAAAAGAATAGATTAGTAGGGCCTATTATCTATGCCTACTTATCAGAACATCCTTTCTAGCTCGTAATTCAAATTGTGACTCATAGGGAAAACACCGGGACAGGTTTTTTTTTTTTTTTTGAGAGTGTGGCATATGAAATCGAAAATCACTGGGTTGAAATATTTTCCTTTGCTGTCACCTTGGGAGCAGCACTAGCACCACCTGTTTGTCTCAAAAAAATTAGGACCAACCCAGCACAGCCAAAAAAAAAAAGAGGGAGGAACCTGAAGAAGAACACTGAAAATTGGGCTGATGCCCTTCTGAGGGGGAATCCTCTACCAAATATTTGCTAATTGCAATATCAAGTTAAATCCCAAGGACACGAATACAAATGAAGTTTTCTTATGAACATGTAAAGCCACATCGTTGTCAAGACCATTGGTTAATCTAGATGAGACATTAACTCTCCAGGATTCCAAGCAAGAGTTTTTGACCCAGCCCTGCAACCTACCTACTTACTCCTTTCCCCCAAATCCTGGAAAATCTGAAATCTCAGTATCTAAAAAGCAGCTAAAAATTTCTCTTCTAGCTGTCAGAGGAGGAAGGCTGCCAGGTGGCTTCATTTGCCTCACAGATGAGTGAAAATACTATTAAAACACCAAGAGAAACAAAACAGCAAGACTAACATCAACCCCAGCAGCAGATATTTGTGACCGCTTTGTCAAATTCAGTGCTCTAGAAACCGAAATACCTCCTATCTTTAAAACTGATCTGACACAGTTCAGTTTTTTAACCTCTTTTTAAAAAAAACTCCTTTATAAATTCAGATGTGGCACTTTCCTTAATGCTTCTTGCCATGTCTTTTATTCTAATCAATAGGCGTTATAGCATTGTCCATTACAGAGAGATTATCTTGCAATCTGATAAAAGAGTGGGAAACGTTTGGCAAGGTATCAGTGCACCTACACTTATAGTCATAGTTTCATCTCCCAACCCTGCCACCCTTCCTCTGAACTCTGCCCTGAGATGCCACTGAAAAGATTATCTTTAGTGAGAGGCACAGGTGGGGGCACAGCCTGAAGACACAAGTGAGTGTATTCTTTTAACCTAGAGTAGTTAGGTGTCTGTGGATGTGACACGCCCCCCCCCCACAGTCGTCGTCCCCCCTCCCCGATTTAAATCGACTTGTCCAAATTCTAGTTGCTGGGTAGGTTAGGGCAGGTGTACCCATCCCATAAATACGCCCATCTTTTCTCCTCCCAAACCCCAAACGGGGAAGGGGGGGGGAAACCATTCTCAAAGCCCCTAACCTGATCCATCCTCGTCCCCGCAAGGCGGAGTGCAAAAGAAGCTGCTACTTCTCCTTCCCCTCCAAAATCAAGGCAGAGCCGTACTTACTGCTGGTGCTCATGGTGATCCGGCGCCGTCTTTCTCATTCAACAAAGGGAGGGAAACGCTCGGCGAAATTCTCTCCGATTCCTTTCCTCGTCCCTGCCCGCTCTTCTCTTTTGGAGCAGAACCCTTCTTCTCTTCCCCTTTCTGCTTTCGACCGGGTTCTTTTCTTTTTTTAAAAAAAGAGAGGGAGAGAG
>JAEANM010026341.1:0-10758 GCA_017656035.1 Myanophis thanlyinensis
GTGTGTGAGTGTGTATGTGTGTATATGATATTCACAACCACCATTCACTTTTCTGACCGTTCACCTTTTCTTTCAAGAACATTACATCACTGGCCTGCATTCAGCTTTGTAGATATATATTACAGCCTTAATAGATCTTTCATTTTGGTTATCAGTTTGAGTTTAAAGGATTTGATATCTCTGTTACATGGTTCCTGGATATTTGGCTTAGTGTTTTTCTTGTTCACTTCAGTGCTGAAGATGTGGCTTCTTCTAACTTATTTTTATATTACCAATAATTAAAAACAATGTCCCTGATTTTCATCAATGTTATTTGAACTTCTATTGCAAATGAGAGGAATGTTATGTGTATTTCACATGGCTCTTATTCATTTATGGGTTTTCAAGAATTCCTAGGATGATTCAGTGGAGTAGATTGGTATTCAAAGTATTTATTTGAAGTTCACTTTTTTTCTGAATGAGTGCAGCCAAAACACATGGTATTAAATATATAGTTAAATATTTTACTGATTTTTAAAAACTGCAGATATCAACTGAAGCAGAAAAAGGAACTAATCAAGTATGGCATATAGGGAATGATATTTAAGTTTTTCCTTGTAACTGGAAACTCAGCAAAACATCCTTTCTCCAGCTGCTATTTGTTATAAAAGGAAAATTCCAGTTAGCATATTGCATGAAAGAAAGGAATAATTTTTATTGGATTGCTAATGCAGATCAGTCTCCCTTTCCAGCAGTTGTTATTTATAGTAAGAAAAAGTTATACAGATTACCTATTAGTAATCCATTCTGGGAGTGAATAATTTCCTTGCATATAGGACTACCAGATCTAAAATATAAAAATCAGAACAGCCCTTGGATAACAGCAAAGAATTAGAATTTATTGCCATCTAAGGATCCATCAGAGATATTGATATTAATTAATAGCCCTATTAAATACATTGATAGCCCTATTAAATACATTGAAATGCCACAACTGTATGGACAATTATTTAGACTATGTACATATCTGTGGTGCAAAAATAGAAACACTAAGTGCATATAAAAAGATATAGCAAAACTACAAAAGGTGTAGAAAATGACAACAGCTCCCCTCTGTGGAAAGATTACAATACTGGCTTTTCAGTTTAGAAAAGTGGCAAGTAAGAGGAAATTGATAAGAAGTTTATGAAATTATGCGTAGTTTCTTCCCTTGTTCATAGTATTAAAACTCAGTGTCATGCAGTGAAGTTAAATGTAGGAAGTTTAGGACAAATAACTTTCTGCACACAACTCATATTACGTAACTTTGAGGAGTTGGATAAATGCATGGAGAATCATAAGCATCTCCAGGAGGCTGGACTGTTGTAGAATTGTGATGCAAACTCTACACTTTACATATTAGTTTGCAACAGTAAAGAAAGTACAAAAAGACAAAGTTTGCATTGTGATGTCACAAGTTTAATCATTTTGGCTACATTAAGAACAGCCACCTAAGTGGAGAATGGCTATTAATTGTGACAATTATCACATGTTTCTGACTAACTCTGGCTAAGGAGCACAAAGGAAATTATGCTGTTGCCTTTATGTTCTGTCTGCGGACTTCCCATAGGCATTTGCTTGACCAATGGATGAATAACTGATGGGCTGTGGTCTGGCTGATCCAATAAAGCTGGATTGAAAAGATTATATCATTAATGCTTTATGCTGAAAGATTCTGACAATGAGACTGTTACGGAGACACTAATCATTATTGATTTGCCCTTCTAACTTGCAATTCTTGATTTGCCCTTCAAAATGGAAGAACTCAAAGCTTATAGATTGGTAGCTTAATAGCAATGTAGAGAACTCAGGTTCTGCAGGATCACAGTTGTTCTCAATGCCATGGATATTCTTCCAAAATTCATTTGAAAATTTCTCCCAAATTTTAATTGTGAGAATTTGGGAAACTAATCAGATTAATTGTATTCATTTTAATTACAGTTTTTGTCCTGTCCCTTCACCATCTTTTTATCCTAGTTAGGTTTACTGTACAACAAATCACTCAAAGACCAAGTGTGACCCTCAGTCCATCAAAGGTGGTACAGCCATTATTGAAGAGGGTGGTAATAATATAATTCTTATCTGGCATTCTTATCATAGTCTTCCTGTTGTGATTTCTACCATTACAATTATAAATTATGTTATTTAGAGCAAGAATAATGTCTGACTATCAAAAGGTTGGATTGCGTTATTTTATATATAAGCCAGACAGTGTCAAATATTTATTCAGGAATTCAATGCCTTTTATATTTTCAACCAGTGCTACTTGTATGGAATAGAATAAATATGGACAAAAGCTTTTATCTTAATTTCAGGAACAAATGTACTTTCTTATAGTGCTTAGAATGAAAAAATTTTTAATACCATGGCTGTGATATTCAGGTTTTTGTCTTTGCAATATTTCTTTTTTGTTTTCTTTCAGTCTAATTGGTCATAACATTAGCAACAGTTAGTTTTATGTTTGTGAATGTTCAGTGAAAAAGGATAAGCTGTTATTGTAAACAAAAAAGACTTTTGAGTTTCGCATAATCTTTCATTTTGGAGCAACTCATTAGCAGATAAAAAGCACTCCATTTTCAGTGTTGATATATAAATCCAGTATTCGGCAACATAATGTATGCTCCCAAGTTGATCTAGCTCCTTTAGCCAGAATTATTGAAAGGTTTAGCCTGTTGTGTGTTTACATTCTCACTTATGTTAAAGGGATAGTACTACAGTCATCTTTTTGCAGTTATAAAATGACTTGTTTGAATCTTCATGGGAGCTCAGGAGGAGAGCCAAAAATAGTGGCTTGTAATACTGAAATGTCAGTGATTTGCTTTCTTTGTGGCAATCAAGACAATATGGTAATGCACACTTTCTCTGTTTCCTGCCAGAGAAAACAGCTAAATACTGTGTGACAAGCTTTTTAACATGTTACCTTGATTATGGATATTATATCAGTTCTTCAGAAATCTCTAAGAGCACCTGAGGGCAGCAGAGATCTATTTGTTGCTAACTAATCCTCACCTGGATTTGTGAAGCCCTAATCTTGATTGTTCATTTAAAATTTTATTGATTGTTTTTAGTACCTCCCCGACTGCTATGAAAACTCCACAGCATATATTAGAGAACAACTTTTCAAAGAATTGGAGAAAGTATCCACTTATACACCAGTATGTATAACCTTTCAGACAGAGAGAATGTGAATGAAGTACTACCTCTCAGCAGTGTTCCGTCATTTATTAATATATTTAATGTTTTAAAATAAAGGATCTTAAAGCATGAAATGAACCAGAAGACAGAAGTGGCTTGTGATATGAGTAATCAATTTAGCCCGCCAATCCCTTGACTTGTATGGGATGATTCAAAGCATCTGGTATTAACAGTTACACCAAGAAGAAAACGAAAAAAGTCTTGCTTTCTCCTCAGCAGACTTGCAAGTAAGGCTGCATGTGCTGTCCCCTAGAATAACTGACTGCAACAACTGTCTGCATTTTTGGGAGGAGGAAGAATATTTTTACTTCTGAACAGGCCAGGGTAGAACAAGGAAATCTAACTTTCAGAGTAAGTGATTGGAGGAGATTCTCCTGCAGGACAGATATGACTAAGCTGAGGAATAAAAGGGGATTTCCAAGAAGATGAGATAATAACTACTTGTCCCCAAGTTCTGTTTAGACTTGGAGGATGAGTCAGCTTACATGAGCTGATACAAATAGCTCAACGTATCAGCTGCCAACTTTGGTGAAACCGTGTCTTCCTCTTCTTGAGCAAATGCTCAGCAGAACACAGCTCAACTGCTGCACGCCATTATACCAAGTCTCATAGTTGAATAAGCAATGAGAAACATTTCCTTTGCCATTTCTCAGCCATACAATAAATTATTTTCAAGATGCATCTTTTCTATTCACTGTCCTCACAGCTGCTGAGTTAGGGAGGAGCCGTTGCAGTCATCTTGCAGTAAGCTCCTTTGGTATATTGCTCTGTCCGATGCAAATTAGTTTACTAAACCAGGAAATACTATTTTGGGATCTTTGCCTCCTCCAGGTATCGTTATTCTGACTCACGGAACACCCGTAAAAATATTTGTATCTCACCTCTAAAAAGATGTACCAGCTGCTTTATAGGAGGAAACTGTTGCCTCCTCTTTTGGGGGGAGGCCACCATTCTTGCTATATATGAAATTTGTTGCATTCCTGAAAAGAACATCCATTATTTTCTTTGGCAGACACCCTTATGCCTATTTTCACTCATGCCAATCTATATATTTTGCCATAACTGACTTCTTTAAAAAAAATGTGGGTAGCAAGAAAAAATTATAGTAAGAGCAAATATTCTGGAATTTCTGTTCTCAAGTTAAAAATGTGAATTGGAATTCCAGAATATGGATATTCCTACCTAATGCCTGTGTACTATATGTATGTCAGAACCTCTGTACAACTCATCCATCTACTGTATATTATTTGTTAATCTTCAGTAATGATTTAACTGATTTTTGCAGGCTCTCGATGATTTATGAGACTTATTTCTATCACTTTATATCATTTTATTAATGTTCATAGTTGTGACCCAGTAAGAAAAGTATTTGGGAAATGTTTATTTGCATGGTTACTTGAATAATTTTAATTGAAATTGCACACACATAAGATACACACACACACACACTACTGTATACCACATTTGGTGGTGCAAACACCACATTTGGTAAGCATTTTGTTTAAATTCTTTCATCCATTTGTTCTTAGAATGGCTTGGTAATAACTCACTTGATAGAAGTTTATTAGATTCTGTTTCTCTTCTGTTTCAGATCCCTTAAACCGCTTTTCTTTCATATTTGTTCAGAATGTTTATGCTAAATTTCCTTTGTCCTCAACAGAGTATGGCAGCTATTGAGCAATTGTAATTTGAAACTAAAATATTGGGGCCAGTGAAATCTAATGTGTTGTGGTATTCCAGAAGGTGCACTTTACAAAAGTCACCCATGCTACGAAATCAATTTTCTCTGAACTTCTCTGAGCCAAAATGATGAATTTTGATGTTAGACCTTGGGTCTCCAAAGCCGATAGATATTTGAACAATATTTGAACAAGTGTTTGCAATTCCAGTATCAAAGCTGCTACCGTACTATTTGCAATGACGAAGTGGAATCAGAAATAACACGGAATGTACAAAAATATATATCAGTCTCTGTCTCTTCAATACTTTAAGTCATATTGTAAGTACTAAAAACATCACCAATTTCCTTCTACTAGTTGCCATATATAATTTCAGATTTTTTTTCTCTTTAAAGGTCCCTTTTTGAGTAATATATCAGAATCCAAGATGCTGTTTTTGTCTACAATACACAACAGTACACTGTCTAAAGTACACAGTACACTGAAAGAAAATGTTTGTCACCATTTAAAACTATTTTCCCCCATACTGTTTTCCAAACCATTTTTGAGAACTTACCTTCCCAACACCCAGTTAAAAATGCTCCTTCCTCCTCTTCCTTTTTCATTCCCATAATGTTTTGCTGCAATGGATAGTGAAGGTTTCCCAATTTGGAACTCTGAAAAATTTGGATTTAAATCACAAAAATATGAAGAGGTTGCAGCATTTCTTGGACTCACTCACAATCCAAGGAAAAGACATTTTAATTTTATTTATTTATTTGTATGCTGCCTATCTCATTATCCAAAGCAATACTGTTTAGTTTAAAGAGGCATCAAGTACAACATTCCTGCCTCCAAGCACTCTAAGTTACTACTACACCAATAAGTTTCTTGTTGCAAAGGTTGAACCTAAGATATGGTAGGATATAGGGACAGCAAGAGGCAGAACCAATAAACTAACTGTTTTGCATTTTTAATTTGGCCAATAGCACCTATTGTTTGGGGAGATTATATAAAAAGAATCACAGTAAAATAACATATACATATGATTTTAATCACATTTTCTTACAATGCTATCCCTATTTCTGCAAGGATTTCTTTTTCCAAATTCCAAGATTTCTTCACACCAATTCAAACAGGATAATAAAGCTGTAGCATGGACGTTTAAGTTTTCTATATCTGCTACCTTTGATTGTCCATGTGTAATTGTTAATTTAACAAAATCTAGTAAGATAATATGTCCAGCTTTCTTTGTCTATATTCTGAAAGAGATTTAATACATGACAATACTGTTTTTTTAGAAATATATTTTGCCTGGTCAAGAAAACTGGATTTAGTGTACTTCTCTTATACTGTTCATGTTCATATATCCATGGTGTGAAGAAATGACAGAAACAGTATAAAGCTACACATTTCAGAGAAAGTGTGATTCTGGACAAATTAAAAGTTCAAGATAGATAAAACAGCCTTTATATAAGAGCAAAATTATATCAAAAGTAACTTTCTGGTGAATGCATTTGATAAAGTACTTGCAAAAAGGCACTGAGTTTACCTGCCCTGCCTAGTTTTACCCCATTGTCAAAATGTGCAGCCAACTGTTTTGGAGGACAGAAATGAATGACATTGCCTTCTATGAATCCCACTTACCTTCAAAATGATCTCAGGATGCATTTCTCTGCCCTGCTTCAAAGTGCACTTTTCCATGTTGTGTCACCTTGAGCATTTTGGATGAAATGTTTTCTTTTAAAAGCTGTTGTCTTCTCTGTCCATGTGCATTTTGATTCTTTGGCATTTTAAATATAAATTCAATTTAACTGGATGTGGGTATGGAGTTTGTGTGAACAGTATGTAGTAAATGTGTGTGGAGGGATGAACAGACAGAGAGACAGGCACAAGTATAAATGTCCAGGAGGGGAGGGAAGCCATTGGTTATCACTTTCTTGGAGGAAAAAGATGGGAAGGTGCAGTAGCGGAAGAATTATCCAATGGGACGACCTGATAGCCTGCAGCCTAAATCCTTTTAAAGATGTTATCAAAATATTTTAGCCCAAATAGGAGTTTCTTACACCAGCTTACTGTCACGCTGACATGAGGACAGGACAAGAATAACTTAAAAGGTAAATGTGGATGCACCCAGGGTCTCTTCTTGACCTGGTCTCACGTACCAGGAACAATCAGAAAAGAATCTTTGAAGAAATCCCAGAATTGTAGAGATACAAAGAATAATTGACTTTTACAAGATGTCTCCCAGAGTCATCAATAATTAAACTAGCAGGTGCACCAAAACAATCATAGCCCCCACCCCTTTTAACAGGTATTAGTTTCAGCAATGCAAAAGCTATGATTGTCTCTTTGTTTCTGTATTTAATGGCACTTTCTAGATTCACAATCATACAAGGTTTCTGACAATTTTCTGGATGTTCTTCCAGTTTTATTGTTGTCTTCTATAATCTGTTTATAAAATGTTTGCCTTTTAGTAATAGTTGATGCACTCTTATTAATTAATATATGGCAATGCTTTTCAATCTTGAACATTTTTTTGTGTTTTAAGCATTGCTATTGCTATAATGCCGGTATCTCATTTAATTTCTGCCACATTCTACTTTATTCTCTAATTGGATCCCTGTATGTTCTTCTACAGAGATGAAAATTTTACATAGTTGGCATTGTACATTTGGACATATTTATAAAGTGAGGTGCAAAATCATGCACACATCTTATCCTACATTCATGATGTAAGCATTGTCAGAGCACACTGCAGTTTTCAATTTTTTTCTGGATTTGTTTTTATATTTGCCATTGCTATGATAACAATGGATCTAGACCTTTTCTCAAGTTGCTGTTGCAATATTGTTAGTAAGAATGATCAAATCCACTTTGTAAATTTGTTCCTGTCAGTGTGAGAATGGTCATATAACAGGTTCAGTTAATTTACTTTTGGCCAGATTTCTATCAATCTGTTTGTCTCCCTCTTCCCCCGGTCCTCTGTCAAATTTACTGGCCACCCAACTCTAGTGGACTCTAGGTAATATACAAAACTAGAGAAAACACAAACAGCTAAAAACATTTAATAAAGCTGACAATCCAGACTAAAATAATCTAATAGCAAAATCAATAAAACAAGAGGCCTTGAACAAATAATAAACATTTGTGTTCAGCATCAACTACAATCTCAATGTAGCTTTCAACTTCAGTGGTTCAAAACAAACGCAAATTGTATTTTGCAGTTTGTAAAACAAGATAATCTGGATCACTTCAATATTTGAATTTAGATTCATTTGTGTACACAAATGCACACTCATACTGTCATTCCTTTTCAGGAATGCAAAGTTATGCAGAGTGCAGAAAAGTATAAGAATGGTAAGCCAAAGAAATAAAAGTATGAGATATAAGAAAAGAAAACATCGTAAATCTAATTTACATCATTATCACTCAGAATACCACTCCATATTTCTTTACCAGTAAGCCACCCGTGCTTTCATTATGTCAATACTGTACTCCAAATTGTCTCTTGTTCTTTACATTTCTTCCTTCTCTCTTTTTCTGGACCTTATTAACTCCATTCATCTATGAATTTCTTAGTCTTTTTCCTCTTGATCCATTTACTCTTCTTCATATATTTGTTTTCCAGTTCAATCCCCATCAGCCTCAAAAATGCCATTCAATTTCCTTCATACTTTTTTGTATTCAGTTGACATTAATTCAGTATCCATTCATTTTGATCCCATCTTCTGTTTTACCATGCTCTCACCTTCAGCTAATTACACTTCTTTCAACAAGCAGATATCTCGCAATTTTGTACCGGTATTTGCATGTCTCCATTTTCAAGCAGTGTATGAAATCCACAGAGGCCCTTACTTGCTCTCGTGTTTCAGCATTAACTTGCAATTGACTTACTTGGTTTTTGTTGTCTGAGATGCTATCTCAAGTTTAATAAATTTTCAGATCCCTGCTTCCCGTTGCATAATACACTCAGATTTATTGTCATTTATTCAAGTTCTCATCCAACAGCATGGCAGCACTTGTGTACAAAAATACACATATATTCACATGTGAATGTAGCACTTGTCCAACTTCTTGGCTTGCCTTCAGAAGTTGTGGGTGCTCTGTCACTCGGAAGCTTTTAGGAAGAGACTGGATTTGTCTGAAATGGTATGGGGTCTCCTGCTTGAGCACAGGGTTGGACTGGAAGACCTCCAAGGTCCCTTCTATTATTCTACGTTCTTAAACCAAGCATGCCTTTTGACAAGGTTGCATAAAAGCTTTGTGGTTCAATGATAAAAAAAGTGGCAACTTTAAAAGAGGTGCGAACCGTATTAGGGTTACAATTCCACATCCTCCAAAATACCTTTTTGTATTCAAATCTAAGGTGCCATACAACTCTGTTAAATGATAGATTTTTACTAAGGGTATTGAGGGGAAGGGGAAAACATTCCAGAGGGGATTCACTCTTATCATATTGATAATCTGTAGTAATATTTAATGTTAACCTTTAAAAGAGCTTGGTGAAATGACATTGGCAGGATTAATAATCAGAAATAAATTCCTGACTTGATCTACCTGGACCCCAAAGTGGGCACCGTCTTTAGGCCAGTTCAAATCTCTCATACTTCATGAACTTTTTTCTTTTCTGCAGAACTTTTATCAAGCAAAATGGAGTTTCTCCCCACCCTTTCATTAATAAAGGATACCTTGTATAAGACAGGATATGCCACCTGTAACTATTTATTTACAACATTTACCCAATACTGCTCCGCTATAAGTGTAACAACCTTTTTAAAATAGCAAAAGAACCCTCCTCTACTTTTAAGTAGAGACTTTGTCATTAAAAAGAATATACATTTAAACAGTATCTAAGAGTAGGGAAATTGTTAAAAAGGAGAGTTATTAAATATAATTCAAGTTATTCTAATCTACTGATCAAAATGTATCATTTGTATCCTATCGCAATCAGCATTCTTGGAACATCATGCAAGACTTATCTTTCTTAACAATAATTAATTTTCGGGGGCTTCCCATTCCTGTTCCGGTTGATACAGTCAGGAGAGAGGCTAGCTCCCCTCCCCCACTGGTCTTCCCCCACTTGTGGGCTCCATATGGAGCCTAACACCACTTTGTAGGAGCGGCAGAGCGAAGAGGGGTGCCCGGAGTGGTCAGGGGGACAGCACAATTCCCCTGGAGGATCCCTGGGCTGAAACTCCCCTCAGCCATGGTTGCATGAAGAGGCAGTCAGAAATGGCCACCGCAAAGACCAGAACAACAACTGAGCCAATTAACATCTAAGACAGAGTAGGAGAGAAGTTGGCGTGCAGCTGTGGAACTGGGTGAGAAGATCCTTTATTTTCTTGAATTTAAACCCCGAGAGACTACCTTAAAAGAAAGCTACCCGGATTTGTGCTAATTACTGCTTAAGCGGCAAAAAGGGGAAAAAAAACCGGGGAAAAAAAGCCTGAAGCTGAGATGGAAGGAGTTTTAAAGGGAAAGGGCATCAAAAGACTTCCAACAAAGAATGTTGGAAATTGAACTTTCATCGTAAAAAGCACTGTATTTGAGAATAGGCATTTTTAAAGATGCCGGAATGATGGACTTAAAAATTTTTGTAAACCTGGAAATGCTGAAATATCAAAATAGCTGAGGATTGATTTTTCTAAGAGGGATCCCTGCTGGAAAAGTGTTTTTGTAATACCATCTGCTGAGAGGAGGAGGACTTTACATCCTAACAAGAGTATATAAAGATTTAAACTACAGGACTATGACAATTTACTTGCTAAAGGGGGTTAAGGAGCTGGAGAAAGGGAGAAAACAAAAAATAATGTTTTGTTTCTGGAATATTTAAGAACTATAATTTAAAATTGTGAGAACTGTGCCTCTGCATAGGAGAGTGAAT
>JAEANM010026342.1:0-10758 GCA_017656035.1 Myanophis thanlyinensis
CAAAAATATAGGACGAAACATCTTGATGGATGAATGGGAAAGACTGTGGAATGTAAACTGTAAACTGACATTATCAACCGCTTATTGCCCTTTTAAGGGTGGGATCATTTGCAAGTCATTAAGTTTCAAGTTAACAAAGTTGTAAAAGGCTCACGTAGAGTTAGTGTTTTACAGCTTCTCCACTAGATAAATGTTAACAAATAGCTCAACTTTTTGTCACTGTTGCAGAGCACTTCTATGCCAGACATCTGTGTTTCAAGCAAAGTTGACTAAACTTTTATCCCAGAGATTGACCTACACTTATACAAGCACACCCTGTTATGTGTTATCACATAACAGTGATAGCCCTGTTATGTGTTATGGAGAATGATTGGTAGTTGTTAATAGCAGGTGATATTGGGTGGAAGGGTAGGGGGAAGCTGGGAAAATACACAATCCCTTCCTTTAAATTACTGTCCTTTAAAACTGTAAGGTCAAGAGAAATAATTAGTTCCATAATCTGAGGCAGATTAGTGCTTGAACATTTTAGCAGTACTATTTCTATTTTGATGATTAAAGATTTGAGAAATGGGCATTAACATGTCCAGTGGTGGTTGTGGTGATAGGAGCATTCAGGGCTGTGACTCCTAAGCTGGGTGAGTGGCTCCAACAGATCCCAGGAATGATGTCCAAGGTGCAATTCTAGGAACAGGTAGGATACTGCACAGAACCCGGAGACTTTCAGGTCTGTGATAGAAGACCTGAGATTGAAAAAGATGCAGAGCACTCATATATACACAAACTCACACACAAACTCATACACACACATATACAAATAGCATTTTTTGATTCACATTCCCTGAAAGCTGAGAAACTTTTCTTAACTATGGGTATGACATTTTTTTTTGTCTTTCCAGATTTTTTTTAAAGCTACATAATACCAGCCCATCAGAAAGCTTAACACACTTACCCATTAATTTGGTAAGAAATGTCACAACCTACCCAAGAGGTAGCATTGGTTTTTCTGCATCAAAGAAAGGAAATCTGCTATGTAAATCTTCATCAGGTTTCACACACTAAACTTATTCACCATCATCCCCCTCTGATAGTTTTCCATTCCTTGTTTTAATGTTACCCATATATCACTTCTCTGTCCATTTATATAACTCCTGGAGACTCCATTTTAATTTTTTTTTATTTTACAGAAAAAACACACACATGCACAAACACATATGTATACCCAAACAAATTTACCCATCTTTAGTTAACACTAGTCTCACTTGTGTTAAACAGTTCACTCTCAATGAAAATGAGTTCCCCACTCTTTCTCAGGGATATGGTAGCATTTAAGAGACGTGTTATAATAGAGAGTGGCAAGGAATATCATTTATGTTTATATTCTTTTATCCACTCAGACAATGTAGACATTTCTTTCTTTTTAAAGTGCCACGTTTCCATTCACAGTGATGTTGGTTTCTTCTCACATATATTTGCCCTTCAGGAATATCATATGGCCACAATAGCACTTCCCACAGTGTTGCCATAGTATGTCATTGTGTTATGAGAAGCCTATACATGGGGTATTCTAAAAGGAAACTCCTCATGAAGAATAACCCCTTCCCATCAGTATTTAGAAGACAATAAAAGACCTTTTGGCTCTTGACTGTCTCCTACAAGATCAAGCCAATATCCAAGTTCTTCATTATGATTTTTTTTTAAAATGTTCTTTTTTTTTTTGTATGCTTTTAAATTTGGTTCTCATCTCTCACAAAGAACCAGGAAAAACATGAGGAGCAGTTGCACATAATCAATACACTTAACACCATGTCTCATTTCACCTTATGAGAAAGAAGTGTTTGGCAACCCCTGAGCAAACTGAGTTAAAGCTCCCAGATGTGTGAGGTTTGTTGTTGTGTTATGTGCTAAATGTCATAAAGCTTTACTGAGCAATTTGAACTGTGTTGTGAATCAGCTTGCAAGCTAGAATCTCTCAGAACTGCAAGCTGGGTAGTTTGAATTTAAAGAAGGAAAGATTGCTTCTAACAAAGGAAATTCATGTTAAATCTCCCTCCCTTCACTTCCCTTCCTTTGGCCAGACATTCGCCTAAAACACAGACTCTTCTGTGGAGACTCGGCAGCTTCTCTTGGACAATGAGGGATATTTTTGATAGCTCCACCTTAGTCTCTAGGGAGTTTCAGGAGACAAGTACATAATGGGAGAGACAAAATTTTATTTCTAAACTTCCTTCAATTCACTTATCTGAAAATTCAGTCCATTGTTTGGATTGTGGGGTCTTTGGTCCTCTCTGAGCTTGATTGTTTCATCCATTGTTTGGATGTACACAATCATTGTGGATCCTACAGAGGATTCTACTTATTGTACTTTTTTTTTAGCCCCAGTGCACCAGGGTCATATTCAGAGACAGTAAATATGTATTAGACTGTCTATATTCTGAAAAGATTCAAAAAGGTCCTGAAAAATATTCTGAGAATTCTGCCAGAACAGGAAAAGTGAGCAATACTTACTTTTATTTCATTTTACGTATTTCCATACAGCAAGAAGCTATATGGGATTCTGATTTCCCTTTCTTCTGCTAGAATCTTCCATTGATTCCCTCCCCCCCCCCCAGTGATATCTGGATACCTTCCATTTTATCTGAGATTGCATAATATCTCTGCAACACTGAAAATAAAAGATGGAAAATAAAATTAAGGAAAGTACGCAGGGATTTATTGTCTCCTGTTGATGTTTAGTTGAATTTATTTGATGAATTTATCTGTTAGGGCCAGCATTTTGTGACTTTATGATTAAGCAAGCTGCACAGATGACATCTGGTTTACAAATCACTGTTAAGATTCTAGAGGAAGGCAAAATGTGAAGTTATTATTTGCAAAAAATAATTAACAAATGAACTGGTATCATTGAGTTGCCTTTTGCCCTCAACAATTTAACTATTGAAAACTGATGATGATGATCATCATCATCATCATTTTAGCTATTGTCTATCCACTGCAGGATAAAGGCCATATGTTTTCAACCAATACAGTCCTGAGTTTTCTTTTGTCAATTGGGTCTACAATCCATTCAATTTTGACCTGCCTGCCATCATTTCTTTTTGTTATGTGACCTGTCCATTTCCATTTCAATTCTTTTACTCTCTTGATGATTATGGTATACTGGGCAGCTATATACATGTATTAAATAAAGGAATAAAATAAATACATGTGGAACAAATACTGAAATATGTTGTGCTTGAATCACTCAGCTCAGCTTGTATATGGAAAAAAGAAGAGAGGTGTCTTGAAAGTATATACCAACCAGTCCTATAAAAGTCATGACTGTGAATGAAGCCGTTGGGTGAGATCATCTGTGGCTTTGGGGTGAGTTTTCATCAGTATGCTGGTGATACTCAGCTGTACATTTCCACCCCAAGCCACCCCAACGAAGCTGTTGAAGTGATGGGCCGTTGCCTGGAGCCGTGCAGAGTTGGATGGGTCAAAACAGTCTCCAGCTCAATCCGGCCAAGACCGAGTGGCTGTGGTTTCCTGCGTCAAGATACAGCCAGCTTACTCTTTCGCTGGCCATGGGGGGCAAAACTTTGTCCCCCGCAGAAAGAGCTCGCAACTTGGGTGTCCTCCTGGATGTACGGCTGTCATTGGAAGAACATATTGCAGCCGTCTCCAGGGGGCCCTTTTATCAGGTCCGTAGGATTGCCCAGTTGTGGCCCTTTCTGGATCGGGGTGCTCTTCACACAGTCACTTCTGCCCTTGTGACCTCCCGTCTAGACTATGCCAATGCTCTGTACATGGGGCTCCCCTTGAACAGCATCCGAGGGCTACGGTTAGTGCAGAATGCGGCCACGCAGGTAATTATGGGAGCCCCTCGGAGCTCCCATGTTACACCTTTCCTGCGTGAGCTGCACTGGCTTTCTGTGGCCTTTCGGGTGCGATTCAAGGTGCTGGTGCTTACCTTTAAAGCGCTCCATGGCTTGGGATCTGGGTACTTACGGGACTGCCTGTTGCCACCATCAGCCTCCAAACAACCGGTGCGTTCCCACAGGGTAGGCCTCCTCGGGGTTCCACTGTCAGGACGGTGTCGCCTGACAACCCCGAGGGTACGAGCCTTCTCTATGGCTGCACCCTCCCTGTGGAACGAATTGCCCCCAGAGATTCGGACCATTGCAGACCTGCGGACCTTCCGGCGTGCACTAAAAACCCATCTATTCCAGCAAGCCAGTCTGGCCTAACACCTAAGGGGTTTTAAAATTGTCTAAATTCTTCAAATTTTTAATTTTTAATTTTCGAATCTGGTTATTTTAATTTTTATTTCGGCCAACTATTTAATCTATTTTAATTGTATCTTAACTTTTGTCTATTTTGTTTTTAGAAGGCTGTACACCACCCCGAGTCCTTCAGGAGAGTGGTGGTATAGAAATCTTGTTATTATTATTAAATTAATATTTTTAACTTTTGTTGACTTGTTTTAGAAGGCTGTACACAGCCCCGAGTCCTTCGGGAGAGGGGCGGTATAGAAATCTTGAGAATAAATAACAATAAATAAATAAAATGTAGCTATTAACACTGTATCATTACAATTTTTCCTTTCTTTTTATTTTTACATGATCTAGTAATAATTTTTGAGACCTACATTGGGGAAAAATATTCTTCAGTTCAATTCTTGTATCTTTAGAGGTTTTTTTTTTAATTCTCTGATATTATGTTAAAGGGCAGCCTTGAAATCTGAGAAATGCATTCACTTTTATAGTCCTTTCTTCTACTCACTCCCTTCTGCCTACACAATCAGAGAAGGCAAGAGTGCTAAAAGATACTATAGGTTAAGTGAACTGTTAATCCTAGAAACCAGGTGCAAACTTGATCAATATATAACATGTTTTTGGGGGGATTATCCAAAAGCAAGGAAAGCAAATTAACTGAGAAATTGGAGAAATTACACTAAATGTTCTGGTTCCTTTCAAGTTCTTGTTGAAGAAAATGCCACACCATGTGGAAGAACAAAATTGGTCTGTTTTGTGTAGATGCATTGGAGATAGAGAAGTAAATACTCTTATCTGCTTCTGCTGCACTGAAATAGGAGAAAGGTTTCATTCTGTAGGTGATCTGATGAATCTCAATAATCCTTCCTCTTGCAGTCTAGCTAATATCCCTTCTCTATCACTTTTGGCTATTTTTCAAGGGGTTGGCTTGATTTCACAAGGAAGAGGGTGCTTAGAGTCAACTACTTGGGTATCTGTTTTTATCAGATCAGCCATGACATCAACAGTATCATTGACAAACAATGTGGGAAATTTTTCAAACACATTCCAGAAATTCTCCAGATATATCTGCTCAGATGATTTAATAAATACTAATTAAAGAAGAAAGTTATATTTTATCTACGGTATGTTATCTGCTTACACAAAGTTTATGTGATATATTATTATATTATAATCAAATATGTGAGCAAAGGGCTTTTTATTTAAATCTTCTATTTCCTTTTGAAGAGTAGAAGACATATTTTCTGGTACACATCACTAACAGAGCTGAGTAGCTTGCTACTATTCGTTGATTAATCATCATGGCTGCTATTTGTACTTATGTTTTTTGATTTAATTGTTTTATAATTTTAGAATTGTAAGCCAACCAGTCACTTGGTTGGGTTATGAGGAAACATACATACATACATACATACATACCACAGAAAATATCTGATGCAAAATTTAACCAAGATAAATACTAACTATTCTAACAAATAGTATACTAGTAAACTAATGAAACTACTAGTATAATGTTCAAATCCCCTTTCTGCCATGAAATGAAAATGTTTGGTTTATCTTTTTATAAACTGAGAATTGACAAGTTAGGAAAATTACCTTATTAGTAGCTCTCTTCAAAAAGGCCAGACATGATGCCATGTTTGAAGATGAGCCAAATAAATTGTTCTTTGGGGATACACACAAGGGAAATTCTAGAGAGGAAAATCCATTTAATAACTAACACAACAAACTATTAGAGGGAGACCATTGTTTCTTAGCCTGGCACATATCCTGTGAAGGGATGTCCTTAAAAGGAAGCAAAGGAGGTTGGAAATCTTCCAAGCTTTAGAAAGGGCATGTATCTTTAATAGCTGTCATCTTTCACCCTTTTGGCTCATCCCAATGCAAAAACATTGTTTTGGAAATAAGACCCATTTGGAAGTAAGACATTGGGAGAAAAGATGTCAGCTGTTAATCCAATCCACATTTAAAAGTGTTAGGTCCCTAACATTCCTTCTTTTTAAGTTACTTTTTTGCAATTAACTAATGTTAATTGGTATCTAATGTTAATTGGTATCTATAGTTTCTGGCAGTTCCTAACCAAACCAGATATTTATGCAGGGTCTGCTCGTACTTTTTAAATGTATGCACCAAGAACTATGGCACATACTATGGTCATAGTTCATGGCCATAGATTTTATCAGGATTTAGAAATTTGATCCAAAAGTTAAAACCCGGCTAAAAACAGCAAATCATCATTAACTGTTACATCTGCAGAGACCTGATATGATTATTATACCCTTCCTTTTGTTGGCACAGGTTTATTGTGCTGAAATAGCAGCCATGTTTGAAGTCTCTTCAGAGTAATAATTTATCTAAGCCCCATCGTCTCCTTAATGCTGTTTTTGTGGATTAGGAGAAAGATAAATATTTTCAAAATATGTGCATTTGATGTGATTTTAAATTAAACTGAAGTTATACAGTAGGATATGAAAAAAACAGCATTAAATGGATTAAAAGATCCCCAAGTGCTAGAGAATAACTTTGAAATGTTCAAATAACCTTGAGGTGGATATTGTGTAGCATCTTCTAGTATTGATTTTCACATACTGACTTACTGGTAATTTATTTTCTAGATCAGGGGTGGGCAAAGTTTTTGACTCACGGGCCACAATGATGGGCTCACCCTCCCCCTCCTGCAGCCCCCCCACCCAACCTTAATCCCCCCTCCTGCATCTCCCCTCCCCCATGTGTCTTTGCAGGCATGGGATGCTGAACGCAGCAGCCATGAAGAAGGTAGAGGGTGGCGGGCATGAGTGATGTAGTTGGTGAAGATGATGGAGCACATGCTGGTCTTGCCGGAGCCGCTTTTCTCCATCAGCAGCACCTGGGCGGCGGGAGCAGAGCCAGTGTTGCCGCTGCAGAGCTGCGCCTGCCTGCCTGCCGCTCCCCCACTCCCACCCGCCACCTTCTTCTTCATGGCTGCTGTGTTTGGCATCCCATGCCTGCAAAGACACACAGGCATCAGCAACCTGTCCTGCTTCACCGGGCGGCTCCCTGTGGCCCTCCCCAGATGGTTCGGTGACCTCTTCAGCGGGTGAGGGGCCCAGCAGGTGTGGAAGGGCGTGGGACCCACCTGTGTTCCGGACTAGCCCTGCGGCCAAGGGGTGCAGGGGCAGCAGCCGCTCTGCATCATCGTCCTGAGCCCATAGGCCTCACAGCCCCAGCCTCGTGTAGGTCGCTCACCCAGCATCAGATGACGTGACTCGCCGATCACCGAGGCAGCAGGCCCCTAGAGCGACCCTCTGGCAAAGCCATGGGAGCCATGCTTCTTGAGGGTGCCGTGCTCTCGGGCGCTCTGCAAGAGAAAGGTGGCTGCGCACGATGGGAGGGCTTGCTGTTCACATGTGCGGGACATTTCAGGAGGGCTCCAGGACGTGGAAGCTGGATCGGTGTTGTGTCTCTGCGCCCGCAGGCGGTGGTAGGGATACACTGCCGAGGGAGGCATCAGTGAGGATGGAACTCCCCAGTCTGCACCAGAACTAGTTTGCGGGCCAGATTAAAAAGCCCAACAGACCGGATGTGTCCCACAGCCCATAATTTGCTCATGTCTGTTCTAGATAGTGTCCATGATAAATGCTTCCTCTGCCTTGTCTACCTTGAGTGGTACTAGCAATTCCCATCTCCCCTCCTTGATACCAGTGCTCCTAAAACATTATCTCTTCATTTATTCAGAATGTTTATAAATCACATGTTCAACTAAATATTGATTTCAAGATATCTTCATGTTATTTGTGCTGAGGGGCATCCAATATTGCAATCAGAATATAAATAAATATAATAGAAAATAGAAAAACAATCCTAATCAAGAAAATAGCACACTACAATATGTAATAATACCAAAAAGAAAAATATATATAAGGAAACTGAAAGGAATAAAAAACTATTCAATAAACTAGCGAAGCATTATTCAAATGGCTAGATATCCTTCCTTAATCTCACACTTTCCAGATGTTTAGGAATTATGAATTCTAGAGAAAAGAATTTCAATAAATCCAGAAGGTGACAGATTGGAGAAAAAAACCTAGACAAATAAAAAAGAATTCAGTTTGGGTATTAACAGTACCAAAGTTGTGGTTTTGATACTGAGAAAACCGTTTGTTTATGCATAGTGTACTTAATTTAAGTATGGAATTTGAAGAGTCCTCTCTGCTAACTATAAGGCAAGGAAAGAGTCATTCTTCTGATGCTTTAAGTCTCTATTTGATCTTTAACAGGAAACATAAGCACCTTGAATTGGCCTTATATTGTAAATAAGAAATTAATGTTGTTATTTTCATGAAACGTGGAATCCATCAGCATAAAGGTGAACTATATGTGATTCACCCACTCCTTTTTGAAATTGTTTCATCTATCACAGTTACCTTGGGAAGTAGGACACATGTGAGTTGGTTCAATATCTGCAAGATAACACTTTGTATATACTTGATCTACAGTTGAATTAGCCAGAATTCTAAGAGCATAATTATCTACTGGTTATAATTATGTTCAAGGGAAGCCCCATCTATTCCATTACAACAACCGAACTTGAAAGTTATAAATGAATGCTGTTATCTTTGTCACATCTAAACCATACACTGTTGAACTTTTAAAAATGTTCAAGCTACTGTTAAGTATGAAAAAAAGAAAAGAAAAGCTAAGATTTGGGCAATTTTATTCTTCAACCCATTTGGCCAGTAAGATGTTGCCCTGAGCATACAAGAAGACTTTAACAAAGGGACAGTGGAGAATAGAGCTTGGAAGAAAGAAACACTAGTTTTCTGAGAGGTAATATTTTAAGAACCATTGTTATTTCCCAGACTTACACTGGCTAAAACAAAAGTATCAACACATTAATCTGACAACTTCTATTGCTTCACTTTAGGCAAGTGCACTGTGTTTTAAGAGCCTTTCACTGCTACCCACAACTAAACATGCCTGTGCATTTGGAAGTCCATGTTTTGCACACCATACCTTTTATAGTAACTGGCTGGCAAAAATAATAAAAGCATTTTGCAGTATAGAAAGCAATAGAGAATGAGTTATATTTAGTTCCATGACCTTTAAGGATATCAGTGGATATATACAACAAAATTGACTATTAACAGGTGGATGTCTTAAAATGGCTTGAGAGATGATTTACAGATATGCATAATGCAGTTCCAAATATAGTCATGAACAAGTGTCCCCTCCATTATTTCCTTTTCTCTAGTCTTTCATTTCTTCATATGGGTTGGCTTCAAGCCAATTTCATGACCCTTAATAAAACAAGTTAAGAATAGTTTAGAACATTTCCCTGGTGATGTATAATATTTTTCTCTTGACTCTGCATTGTTTTTCCACTTTCCCTTTTTAGTCCCCACAGGAGGGGATTCCTTAACCCCTGGGAACTCAAAATATGCTTTCATGTATTTCACAGCTGTATGCTTTCAACACATGACTTTTCTAAATTACAGCTCACATGATAGTGAACGGATAGGGGGAAGTTGGAGAAGACCGACTACAACTATAAAAGGATTTGTGTTATTGATGTAAAGTGAAATTTATAAATTCATTCCTTGTGCTAGGAAATTTGGCAACTCAAATTCCATATAGAGGAGTAGAAAAGAGGTAGGAATTGCTATTTTTTTTTAAAATTAGCCATCACAAATTATCTGAGATTATTGGGGAAAACATAGCAATGAATGTGGTTAAAATAGGCAGGGCATGATGGAGAACTGAGTCTAGTCAAGTAGCTAAAAACCATGTCTCTACCATCCTATATGTATATGATTTCTGCCAGATCCTGGCATCTGAAGTCATATATTCTTAGTGCAAAAGCTGACAAGAAACCAATTATTTGCAATCTTCTGTTTGAAAGTTGATGGTCATGTTACTTTTTGAAGAGAACTAAGGTGTAAATGAAGCAGATCCATTCTTGTTGGCATTCTTGTAGGACCAGTGACAGCCTCTCAATGAATGCACTTGGCTCAAGGGAAATTTTATTTCCTTTAAACAGTGGGATTTCAGTAGCTGGGTCTTTTGTAGCTCCTGGTGATATTTTAATCTTTCCCCCTTTTTTATGCCTTTGAGTCATTGCTTTATTTATTTGTTTGTTTGTTTGTTTGTTTGATCTGTATATGGCTGCCCATCTTAAGTAATTCTGGGCATCTTACAACAACCATAAAACTAGGGAATAAAACAATCATAAAAAACAATAGAACAATAAACAAAAACTTTGTGCTATTGTTGATTCCTTAGTCCTTGTAGTTTTCCAGGCAAGATTTCATAAACGATTTGTGCTTGCCTGCTTCCTAGGGCTGAGAGAGAGTGACTGACCCAAGGTCATTCAGCTGGCTTTATGCCCAAGTCAGGACTAGAATTCACAGTCTCCCAGTTTCTAGCCCAGACATGGGCAAACTACGGCCTACGGGCCACATCCAGCCCGTTGGGCTTTTTAATCCGGCCCGCCAAACTAGTTACTAGCAGGAACCAGCCCAACGAAAAG
>JAEANM010026343.1:0-10757 GCA_017656035.1 Myanophis thanlyinensis
ATTTATTTATGAATCTTATTTATTTATTTATTGTTGTGTGATGGAAGCTTTTCCAAGTAAAGCCACCTTCTGCAATTGACAGATGGCAAATTTGTCAATGCCAATGGTGTTCAAGTGCTCCAGTTGTTTTGGAATTGTACGCAAGGCACATATTACTATTGGTACTACTCTTGCTTGTCTTTGCCATAGTCATTCTATTTCAATTTGTAGGTCTTTGTATTTTGTAACCTTCTCCAATTCTTTCATCATCATCATCATCATCATCATTATATTCATTAAACATGAAGCTCACTTTCATGTTCTAGTTCTTTTTCTTCGACTCTGTCATCTCCTGGTATAGCAATATCAATAAATTGTATGCTTCGGTTTTTGATGACTGTGATATCTGGTGTGTTGTATTCTAAATGACAATCTGTCTGTATTTGAAAGTCCCACAAGATCGTCACCTTCTCATTTTTGACAATGTTTTCTACTTTGTATTCTCATGACTTTTCGGACTTTACAGGTAAGTCGTATTTTTTACATAATGACTAGTGGATTAGTTTAGCAACTCAATCATGTCTAGTTTTGTAATCAGTTTGTGTGATTTTGCTGCACTACACTACCCATATATTAATAGCTTTAATTATGTTTCCAGAATTCAGTTTTGATTTTAATATTTTGTGGACCCTCCTGATGTATTCCTTTTGCATTGATTCTTTGAATTTTCCATTCAAGATGTTATCTGCTTCCAGTATTTGTAACCATTATCAATGCTAATGCTTTCACAATGTTTCCATTTCCCAGTTCTATTCCTTCTATTTTTTTCCATTTTTACTTGCTGCATAGTTAATATGGCACATTTTTCAAGTCTAAAGTTCATACTGATATGAACATTTAAAAATGTACCTCAGATCTCATTGACTGGCACTGATGGTTGATATTGGTTGCTGCCAGCATCCTACGTATCAACCTAGTATCTTCTTAAGATGTATGATGTTCCAGGTATCTCAATCTTTTGCAGTTCTGCTGGTGTTATAGCAGGAAGCTACAACTTCTTGATGTATTTTATAAAATTCTTGGACATGGTACCAAATGCCCCGATGATAATGGGTTCAGGGGTGGGATGCCATTAATTTAACAACTGGTTCACCCTAAAGACCAGGTGGGCAAGGCTGGGGTTTTTTCATGTGACTGAGTGGGCATGGTCAACTTGATATCACTACCAGTAAGGCAACACAGGCAGGCTGGTGGGTGGCGATGGCTTTAGACTTACCTTTGTGCAGCAACAGCAACGGTGATTCTTTGACACCTCATATCTTGCTGTGTCTCACTGGCTGACAGTCAGGGTTTTTAAAAAGGGGTTTGCAGTAGGAAATGGTGGGTGTCTACTTCTGGCCTTTGTTGGTGCATCTGGGCACATGACCCCGCCTTGAGACATTGGCCTGCAGCCACCGCCTCTTTTTCAGTGAGAGAAGCCTCCAGTCTCTTTTTTCAGCATGACAAGCCTGCAGCCACCAGCTCTTTTTTTGGATGTGAGAAGCTTCCAGTCACTGCCTCTTTCCAAGCTGGAACTGAGATGGCAGCAACATCTAGAGGCTGCTCACACTGGCAAAGAGCAATGGCTGGAGGCTTCTTGTACAAACAAAGAGGAGGTAGTTACAGGCTTCTTATGCTGAAAAAAAGACTGGCAGATGGAGGGTTCTCGCACTGAAAAAGAGGCAGGCTACAGGCTTCTCAGTGGGTGGGGACATGGTGAGGCTTGGCTGCCTTTCAGGCTCCACTCTGGACTGCTTAACTTCTGCTCCGCCTTGAGTTCCACATCCAGCCTGTGACAAGGAGGGTGAGATGCGGGCTGGCAGGGAACTGAGCAGCAATGGCTCATCCCTGGCTTGCCTTTCCCTTTGCTGCCAGCCACCAGAGGAAGGTAAGGCTGTAGGATAAAGAAAGAAATGGTCATGGGGGAAGAAGCAGGAAGATAGAGTAAGGGATGGGGCCTCTGAAGGAGGGGAAATGGGGAGACCTGAGGTGAAGGGTGAGTGGGCAGCATGTGGAAGGAGGCCCTGGGGATGGCCAGAGCCAAGGACTGGCACATTCATCAACCTGAGGTGAAGGAAGAATGGGCAGCATGCAGGTGGAAGGATAGTGAGAACCAAGCCCAAAAGGTGGCTAAGCCTCGCCATGTCCACCTCAAGGTGGCCCTTCAGCCAAGCTACTTACCTTTGCGAGCAGCCACAGTGGACAGAACAGATGAGGCATGTATATCATCTGGGCCACATGACTGGTGTGATAGGCCATGGCGAAAGACAGACAAGCAGGCGAGGCATGGAGATCAGCTAGGCTGCGTGGTCTGGGAGAGCGAACAAAGGAGCCAGTCAGAGAGTAGCTGAACATAGGCATAACTCTAGCCACTGGCAAGGTGGGTGAGGTGAGATAGGATGGGGTGGGGAGGGGTGGGATGGGTGGGGTGGGGCATGGCATGGCCAGTGAGTGGTAGCATTTTCCAGTTCAGCGAATTGCACATAATCGTAACTACTGGTTCACATGAACTGGTGCAAACTGGCAGCAGCCCACCTCTGAATGGGTATCAGTGTTACATACTTCAACCATAACCACATAGTTTTGATGGCCAGGTTGTGATATTTCATGATTTTTTTCCAGTTCTTTTTCTTCGACTCTGGCATCTCCTGGTACAGTGATTTCAATAAATTGTATGCTTCAGTTTTTGACAACTGTAATATCTGGCATGTTGTGTTCCAAATGATGATAGTCTATGTTCAAAAGTCCCACAAGATCTTCACCTTATTTTTGACAACTTTTTCCAATTTATATTCCCATAACATTTCAGATACAGGTAAGTCATATTTTTAACATAATGACAACAGCAACAATTTCTAGAAGCCAGGAATAGATTTGTTAAAAGGTGGTTATGCCAAATAAAACCTATTGCCTTTTTGACAAAATGACTAAATTAGTGGATCAAGGAAATTCTATGGAGATAATATACTTGGACTTCACCAAGGAATTTCATAAAGTAAATCACAGCCTACTTCTCAGTAAGACAGAACTATCTAGGGTAGAGAGTACCATCACCTGATGGATTTGCAATTGCCTGAACAACCGCATCCAATATATGGTTGTTAGTGGAACTACATCTACATGGAAGGAAACATGCAGAGGGTTATCTAAAGGTTCTGTCTTGGGCCCAGTGTCCTTCAATATCTTTATAAATAACTTAGATGAGGGGATTGAAGGGATAGTCATCAAATGTATGAATGATACTAACTCTAGATTCAGAAGGATCTTGACAGACTTGAGCATTGGGCTATAGCCTGTAAGATAAGTGAGAAAAGTAAGGTCCTGCACTTAAATAGGAAAAACCAAATGCACAGGTACAGAATAGACAATACTGGCTCAACAGTAATATCTGTGAGTGGAATATAGGTGTCCTGTGGACCACCATGTATGTATATGCCAGCAGTGAGATAGCCTGAGATGGAATAAGGTCTCCTGTCTTGAGCACGGGATTGGGCTAGAACAGGGGTGGGCAATTGTGGCTCCTCATGACTCATGGACTTCAACTCCCAGAATTCCTGAGCCAGCATGGCTGGCTCAGGAATTCTGGGAGTTGATGTCCACGAGTCATGAAGGAGCCATAATTGCCCACCCCTGGGCTAGAAGATGTCCAAAGTCTCTTCCTGTTGTGGCCCAACAGCGGCCAACTGAGCTGTTGGGGGAATCTGACAGCGATGAATACTATATGGGACTGCCCTGGAGGCTGAGGAAGACTCAGGGGCAGGGGAAGTGTTCAGAGTTAAAGAAGGGACTAGAAAGGCCTGTTGGCCACCAAGTGGTGTCTGAGTCAGGGAACAGTGAAGAAGGGAGGCTGTCCCTGATGTGTGTATGTGTAGGGCTGCAAGGAGGAGAGAGCAGCTTTGGAAGCAGAGAAGAAAATAAGGGGTTAATGATTGGCCGCTCCCAGAGAGCTTTTAGGTGGGGCAATGGGAGGGGAATGTTGCAGGAAGAAACAGTTTTACTACATCAGCCATGTGGAAAGGTTGTTCAGGAGAATTTGTGAGTTGTTATCAAGCCCAGTTTTAATTGAGATAGCATTCTGGGCTCTCAGCCAGGGGGTTGCTTATCTCCTGATTACTTGTGGCATACAGCCAGGTATGCCTTTGTGTGTATGAAGACCTGAACCAGAACACTTCCAGCTCTATGTTTTTATGATTCTACATGTCTCTACTTAAAACTTGAAAATGGAAGGGTGGTATTTAATCTCATGAAAAACATTAATATACATAAGCAGATAAATGAGACATTACATTAAGGATGTTAAAAGCTGATTTAATAAACATTCAGCTATATGTATTCAGCTATATTTGGTGATCTGCAAGGTTTAGGTGTTGCTGGATTCTCAGAGCTTATAGTATCTAGGAGTTTGATAGTTTACCCTGTATGACTAAAGGTCTAGGAAGGAAAAAAAAGTGTTATTATTTGGTTAGCTAAAATATATTGTGTGGGAATGTATATATTAGTCAGTTTGAAACTAGCTTGGTCTAGTCTTTAAGGCACCAGGCTAGAAACTAGGAAACTGAGTTCTAGTTCCACCTTAGCTATAAAGAATGGGTGACTTGGGGCCAGTCATTGTTAGCCCAATCCACCTCACAAGCTTGTTGTTGTGGGGAAAATAGAAAGACTATTAGGCATGTATGCTGACTTGAGTTATTTATAAAAACAATACAAGAGGGTTAAAAAATAAATAACAATTGTATGATTTCTATTTTTTCTATCCCAATTATTCTATCACAAAATTCTACTTGAGTATTACTTCGGCTTCTACCAAGATTCTTTCTTGTGGTCCATTTTGAATTTTGCCTGCTATATTTATAAATTAGCATTTGGTTTTCTTATATTTGTTTTCTCTCAAATGTCAAAAGTCATGATACTCCATGTGACATCATATGATGCGATTGAGTTTGACACTAGTGGTTTATTACAAAGACTCTTTCCCCCAAAAAAGTTTTGGCATTTGTTTAAAACCATGCCACCCACAAGCTAATATTTTTTCATATAATCTTTGCCATGCCTATAAATGCTTGTTTCATTTTTCAGATTTTATTTTTAAAAAACCTCTCTGAACTTCTTTAAACTTTTTCATAGTGATCTGATCTCCTAGATGGCCAGCTTATCAACTGGGTCTAGTTTTACAACTTTTTGCATGATACGTATTGTCTCATCATGAGGAAGAACTTTCGTGCATTCAATGTCTCTTGCATTGGCCCCACTTACTTTGCAAATGTGGTGCTAATCCATGGTTTGCACTGCTCTGCTTATTCACCTAGGAAAAGCCTGCAGTAAATACAGTGGAGCTTAGTTTCAAATAAACATGCATAAAGGACAGACACGAAACTCCCATTTAAATAACACTAGGCATGTTGCAGGGTGATCACAGTAGGTCAAAGTAGAGTAGGTCAAAGTACAGAAGCAAAGTGAGAATTACAAAATTTTATTGGATGCAGAGGGAATGTTTGATGTCATGCAGGATGAACTATGTACTACCAGAATTATTTATATCCATAGTATATACCCCCTTTAACAATCTCTGTTTATATATTGAAAGAGGTACTTTATTATTCCAAAAATGTATATTAAAATATAAACAACATTACAAGCTGAATTTTGCCATGGTTGTCATATTTTGTGCTGAGCTTCTGCACCGTTTGGTGCCGTCAGAGTCATGCAAATTTCTAAACCTCGGTGCCTATGAGTGATGTTTTGGCTTCCAAGAAAATCGGTGAAATGTGGAGAGCAAATCTTTTAGTGATTGATTAAATGAACAGATGGACAGCTTGGCTAAAGTAAATCTAGACACTTGTCCTCATGTTCTATGTTTGAACAAAATTGTCCCTGGCTCCTTTGCACTTGTCATGGCTACTGTTTACATAACATATATTTTTTTTTTTTTAAAAAATTGAATTGGTTGCCTTACTCAATTATCACCATAAGGACAGTTGGCTAACTAAATATTCCCAGTTTTTAGTTTCTCCTTCTGGCACTTCCTGTATGGCCAGTATGGAAGACAGAATGAATATGTGTCAGAGGTTTATTGTCCTACATTGGCAAAGACAGATGGCTGAAAGGATTGGATCATACCCTCAGGCTGTAAAAATAAAATAGTGAATAGAGTGGCTTGTTGTGTGATGTAGGGATGGTAGAGATTGCCAACAATCAATGGCTGAAATACAAACCTCTGTTTTTTTTTATTGAATTGCTAACGGTTCTAAGCCCATATTATAAGAATATTAATACTGTTCTATGACTCTAGTCCTCATTGTAATATGGAAAAACATTGTGGTTCTGCTTTATCTCATAGTCCCATGCAACCATAAGAAGCTAATTTTTTTCTTAATACTTGGAAATATGTAATTGAAAATCAAAATTACACTTTGGTATAACTGCCAATCACCACTCAAACAGAATCTATCTTTTTATTATTTGGATTTTAAAACAAATGTGAATGCAGGGTCCTCCAATAACTGGATTTTATAGCTGCATTCTTTAAACATCAGTGCTCACCCAAGTGTTTTCTGACACTGTGTATAAACTAATGAAAATAGGGCTGGGCAAGCTGCCTTTAAAAAAAATTGTTCACTGTTACTAATACTTTCATTGATGAATCCTGATTGACACTAGGGTATCTCAGAACAGTTATTATAACCATGTTGCAACTATCTGGATGATCCTTAGCTGATGGAAAGGGCATATGTTTTTTGTATCTCTTTATTGCCATGTCATGGTCATTTAAACTTTTGCAGGTCAGAAAGAAAAATCCTAATCTCATAACATGGTCTAAATGATACTGATAATATAAGCCACTTGTCAGTATATAAAATTTTATAAAATAAAATTTAACCATCTGCTTGGTAAAATCCACACCTTACATGCCATGACCCCTTCTCTGCTGGTGGCTAACTCTGGGAAGCTGCCATTTTCATTTTTTATAACGATTAAGAACTTTGTCGGAGATTAAAATCAGCACAGGCATTTTGCTATGTCACCCGAGAGACATAGAAGCAAATAAAGAGATAAAGCAGATGCAAATCTATAAGCTTTGTTGCTCACTTTCTGACATAAAAGCTTCATTTATATCCATCTGTCCATACTGACCTAGTTCTGTTTACTTGGCAAGTACTGGTTTGAATACCAAAAGACCTCTGTTGAGAAGTTCACTGAATATGCAGCTTCATTCTATGCAATATCTCTAAAGTACTATAATGTCCACTGTTACCATTTCCAATGATGTTTGCCCAAACTTAGCTTGGCATTCTTATGTTTCTTTATATGTTTCTTATTGAATGTTGTTGCTGGATACTGTTCACTACCTGTCTTTAAATCTTCATTTCCTCACATGATGCACAAGCTGAAATCTGCCAGAACTAAACAGTCCATCTCTAATTTTAGCATTAGCATTCGATCCTCCCATTTTATGTAGCCATGTCTAAGGGTCTCATGTATTCTATTTTTTCATACATATTTGTTCATATCATCTTTAATCCATGGTCATGGCTGCTATTAAGCCTACTTAAAAAGCCAGCACTGGAAGCAGAGGTGGCAACAGAGACTATGTTATTGGGGTCCTGATTCAAGATGAAGGCAAACAAAGAGAACTATACTAGTTTTATCATAGTTGTATTTTATTCGACATGTCTGCATCTTCATATCAACTGATATCCATTCTCCATTCCAGAGTAACTGATTGCATTTGTTTTACAGCAGGTCCAAAGGGAGCATGTGCAGTCTTGTGATGAATTTAGCAATGGCACCACCTGTATGCAAAAGATGTTGGAATTAACTACTGCTGCTGTTACTTGATTTGCATGTTTTTCAATAAGGGCCTGATAGTTTATTTACTGTGAGTTGAGATGTTTATAAATATGCAATTTTTAGTTAGGAATTTGTGTAGGTGGCAATTTGTGCAAAATACCGAGGAAGGGTGGAAGCTGGCATTTAAACAAAAATCATTAAACAATCTATCCCCAGACGGCACACTATAACTTGCATGGTGCATATATCTTCGGCATGGGTTCAGAGTTCTAGGGACTGAATGCTATGTTTTAGGAGGAGAGAAACATGTCAGAGAAGCTTAGTTAATCAGATACTCTAGATAGGCAGAGTTCCTGAATTACTGGAGGCTTGTGAGGGTCTGTAGTGTTAGGGTTTCCCCCCCTGGTTGAAAATAAATAAAGTTTTTAAGTTGCTGTGAGGGATTTGCAGTATGCCTGAAAATAATGCAGAACCGAATGTTTAAAAACACCCTAGGGCTTAGGCTATAGCCAACATTAAGAAAGTGCTCAAGTAGCAAGACTTCCTAATTGTTTTCTTCCTCTTCTCTGCCATGGGTTCACCAAAGCTAAGGCAAAGAAGTACTATGGTGGTCCTTGCAGTTCAACAGCCATCTTAAATTCAGTTGCTAAGAAAAATTAACTCGCTGTTGGAATGGAGTTGTTTCATTCAATCAAAACATTTTAAATATTTTATATTATTTTGAAGACACGCAAGAATAGCAACCTTTATTTCATTTTATATTATCATTTAGTAAATGTATACTAGAGATGTCTGAATCAGCCAAAACCTACTCTGAATTTGAAACAAGGGACTTTTAAGAAGAGGATTAGACAACCATTTGTCTGAAATGGTATAGGACCATGATGGCGAACCTATGGCACGGGTGCCACAGGTGGCATGCAGAGCCATCTTGCTGGGCACACAAACTGTCAGCCAACTTACCTCTAGCTGAGCATGTACATGCGATTGCACATGCACACATGCACAATTGCAGAGATCCAGCTGGTCTTCGGGTGTCTGCTGTACACATGTATGATTGCAGCAGGAAATCCAGCTGGTCTTTGGAGCTCTCCTGTGCATGCACATGCAGTTGCTCATGTGTGCGTGAGTGCCCCTGCGCAGCACATGTGCATTGCATGTGCAAAAGCTGCATGCATGAACAGATGGTGCGGTTGCACATGCAGTGCACATGGAGGAGCCGCACGCAAGTGTGGATGGCATGTACAAAGCACGTACTTTTCAGCACCCGGTAAGTAAAAGGTTTGCCAATACTGGTATAGGATTTCCTGCCTCAGCAGAGAGTTGGACCAGAAGACCTCCAAATTCACTTTCAACTCTGTTATTCTGACAGTGGGATTTAATTTGAGGAGGAGATTTAGTTTACCTTTGTGATTCAAAGAGTAGAATAGAATAATTCTATTTTTATGTTTTTTGTTTTCAGGTTTTGATCTAATTTGATTAAAGTTTGTTTGTGTATATGAGCAAAAATCCATCAAAACTTCAAATTGGTTTGGAGTTCACTAATTTGATGCCGTGGACTGAATGGATACAGTGATTTTATTTGAAGGGATAATTTTATCAAATCAAAAGCATTATGCCATCCCAGAGGATATCATTGTAGCAGTTTTCAATCAACCAAGCCAAATTTGGAAGCCATAATGGTGGACAATATGGACATGAGTTTGATATTTCAAAAATATATTGCTCCAAGCATTCCCATTGCCTGTAGAGGTTGTAGACATGCTGTGAATATTTAATTGCAGACTGATTCCATGGGGACGTCTCGGATAATGCCAGGGTTTTTTTTTTCCTATGATTTTGGGCCTGAATCAAATAGGGAAAATTTAGAGAACAAAAGAGGATAAAATAAATGATAGAAGACTACAGCAAAAACAAAATATTCATATTCTGAGCTTTTAGAGTTTTCTAAAAATCCCTGTTAAAAAAATACAAACCCTGGCAAGTTAAAATAGTACTATTCCCAGATATTTGGAAAATTAAATTTGGATTCTACACAATCTGCCTCATAGTTTTTTTGCCGAGTATAAGATAATTCTGTTGGTGACCCTGAACTCTAACAGGGACCCCATTTCTTCATCCAATTTCTTCAAGTTTTCACTTCTTAAATCCTGAATTCATTACTGAAACATTACAAACACTAACATTAACTCTTGATCACTGTGGAATCCAAGATATCACTTTTATATGATAAGTTACTTTTATGTTCAGTTTTGACAAAAATGTATTCCAGTTGTTTCAGGTCATTATTATCTTTATAGTTTGGTCACTTGAGAATGCTTTGAATGCTTTCTGCGTTGATTCACTCAAAGGTGTGCAACTGGTAAAGTTGAGGTTTATAATCTATCTCTTTCCCCTCTACCCAAATACAGGAGAAAGATATTTCCTAATTTGGCACTCCTAATTATTCAAGTTATTTACTAGGCCTCCTTGTAATCAGCTGCATTCACTCTTTAACATTTGTATCAAAATCTATTTTATCAAGCAAATACAAAAACACTCAAATGCTTTTATCTAGTCCACACCTGTAATGTTAGTTCAGGAACTGTAGAGAACATTACATCCTTTTGCAAACACTATTGAAATAGAAAAAAAAAATACTGATACTTTAATTGCCATATAAGATATAAGGCTTATGTTCCACATATTGACAAGTGTCGCCTTGAACCTAAAGTTTAGAGATTTAATTTTTCTGTCTCTTTTAATGAATATTTCAACAACAGCCGCCTCCTGTGGGTTGGAATAAAAAGTAGTTTGTATACCTACTACAACATTTGCAGACCTCCTTGGTTCTGTTTTTAATGTGATGAAAATTTGCACAAGTAACAAAGAGAAAAATGTCATGGTAACTAAAACATTTCCTATCCTTGTATTTTAGAGGGAAACTAAATCAAAGGTCTTCAAAGAATTAC
>JAEANM010026344.1:0-10757 GCA_017656035.1 Myanophis thanlyinensis
CTCTATTTTTGCCTTTACGTTGTCTTTTTACATTTTAAAATGTTTGTTTTATACTGTATGTATTTTTATCCGATTATTGTACATTGCCTAAAGAAATTTCTCATGAGAAATTTCTCATGGCTATATAAATCTGATTAATAAATTAATAATTGGTTTAAATCTGAATGAATGCCTTTGGGGCTAATAAGCTATCAAAACCAGTTTTTAAACTGCATGTTTTGTGCAAAATTAATATTTCAAAAATCAATGTTTTGCCATGGATAATTTTTACCATCTGTGATATTATACATCTTTTTAAAGGTATTTTTAGAAATGTAATTTACTGTTTCAAAAGTTTATATGGGGAAATTCTGTTCCTTATTTTTCACTCAGGAAGCTTCAATTGCAACTTAGAGAAGAAGGTTTTAATTTTCCAGCTTTAACTTTATATCATAAACTATATTTTTCTTTCTTGGATTAGTGAATGCTCAGTTTTGCCCACTGGAAATTTGCCCTTGTGGGCCATTTTGATGGTTAACACTCTGTGTAAATGAGACAGTATCATCTATCTTGGAAAGTATGGAATTATTTTTCCATTCTATATTAGCTACTAAGGATGTGTGGCATGGATTAAAATACCAATTCCAGTTTGACTTATAGTTATAATACATTAGCATTATGAGAACTTCAAACCTGAAATTAATAAGAAAACAGTGGAATAAAGAAAAGTGTATACATTTTATATTAAATGATAGAAAGTCTATAGGTCTATAGTTGATTTTGTTATATCTTCAGTTTAATCATCTTTTTATATCTAGATATTAGATGGCAGCCTTTACTTTCATAATCTTCTAGAGAAATGAAGATATTCATTCTCAAAAAAAAAAAAAAGCCTATTATACTTATTTATAAATGCGTATTAGAACATCGATTCAACTCTTTATGAAAAGGTTTTAGCTGTAATATAGGTGGTCCTTGACTTACAAGAGTTTATTTAGTGACCATTCAAAGTTAAAACAGCCCTGAAAAAAGTGAGTTATGGTCGTTTTCACACTTACGACAATTGCAGCATCCATGTGATCAAAATTCATGCTTGGCAATTGACTCATATTTATGACAGGTGCAGTGTCCTGAGGTCATGTGATCACCTTTTGCAATCTTCTTATGAGCAAAATCAATGAGAAAATCAGATCCACTTAACAACCATACTAGTAACTTAACTACTGCAGTGGTTTACTTAATAACTGTGGCAATTAATGTCATAAAATTGGGCAAATTCACTTAACAAATGGTTCACTTAGCAACCAAAATGTTGGGCTCAATTATGATCATAAGTCAAGGACTACCTGTACATTAATTTAAATTGTTAGCACTAAAGGCATGTAATAAGAAAGTGAGGTATCCAGTATATTGAAAACCAACGGAAGATAATTTGAAACTTATATTACATTTATACTGATTAAATTTATAATTAATCCAACAAAATTATTTCAAGTCTGTTGAATACCTATGCTTCTCTTCAGGAGTATACTTCTGGATTAAGTTAATAGTTGTAAAGGTAAGGCTTAAAACAAAATATTGGTTCCCATATTAGGCTGAAAGTAACTCCTTTTTAAATAAAAGTTGCTTCACTAATTTTCTTCTAGAAAACTCACTAGCTTTTCTATCTATCCATCTGTTCTGGGAAGGGGGTAATTATAACCCAAGGCTCTGAGGATGAAAATTGATATTTCCCACCTTTATGATTGAGAGACGTTGATACACCTTTGCATAGATCTTCATTTCCCATCAATTATCCAGTCACTTGATGAAATGCTTTCAATATTTGAACAGGTAATTTGCCAATTTAAATCCATTTGGGGATCCATTTAGATATCTGGCCAATATGTTCATTTGATTTCTTTAGTTTCCCATTTCTTCTCTAGTTAATAAACTGGCAATGATTCTATGAACTATATATATCTAGTTTTAATTAATAACAAGACTTTGTTGCTGTTTTTCTTTTATCTCTTTCCTTAGAATCTTAGAATCAAATAACTCATTTTAGATATTCAACAAGATTCTATCAAAACTACCATCTTTCCTCTGAATCAAAGAACTGAGAAAAATGTTCATTCCATGACTCTACTGACAATTACATTTTGACTTTCCTTCTGTTAACCTGTATTGCTTGCTATCAACATGTAGGTCTAGAGAGTGTACAGTGTTTACTTTGAGTAAGAATTACCTGAAGTTAACCTCCTGCAACAAATTCAAAGATGTTGCATGGAGTAATGGAGACATGCTACTCCTGTTCTTATCTTTACATACTTATTTAGGCCAAAAGTCAGGGCACAGTGAATTTTCTATGCACATGAATGCTCAAGTCAGTGGGAGGTGAATGAGCCATAAAAAGCAGGCAACTATTTTGCTAGCATCCTAATATCCTCATCTCTGCTGGAATGCTGTCTCTTGCCTTCAGGTTAGAACTATCTGAAGTAACAGAGCAAAACCAGAATATACTATAAGCACAATGTTGCATTCTGAAGTAAGGATTAATCAAATCCCATTTTTACAAGCATTTGCAATATTCTAAGAGTGCCGAAACACTTCAACCATAGGTCAAGTGTGTGAAGATTTTAAGGACTGGTAGCTGTAAATTACTGTGGAAACATGGAAAGTATGAAGCATGAAAATGGTGGATTACATCTAAAGCATCAGCAAATTGAGATAGACTAGGATTGGACAGTTTCATTCAGAAGATAACACTGTTTATTACTCAGTATGTGGAAAAACTACGAATGGTATTGCTTTTATATTTAGGAAAAGTAGAACAAAAACAATTCTTGGCTACATTGCCACCAATGATTAAATAATAACAATTGGACTTTGTGGGCAACACTTTCATATGCCAATCATCCAAGTTTATGCTCCAGCCATTGATGAAGAAGAAGAAGCCAATGTGTTTGATAATCAAATGCAATATAAAATCAACAGAATGTGCAAGCAAGATATGTTGCTTGTGATTGTGGACTGGAATACCTAAATTGGAAATATTGAGCAAAATGCAATTCGAAATACTTTGGCTTAGGAAATCAAAATGAGGCAGGAGACACATTTACCAGTTTCTTCCATTGCAATGATTTCTTCATAGCTAACACTGTCTTCAAACAACCAAAACAGTACTGTATATATGGACACTATCAGATGTAGCACACAGAAATCAAGCTGACTCTTTTATTACTAAAAGGAAATGTGGGAACTCATTTACAGCATCAATACATGGGCAGGTGCTGACTTGGGAACAGTTCAGAAATCCCCATGAATGTGAAAATAGATTGGAAGAAGATGAGCATGGTTTGAAAACCGGGATAAGAAATATCAGTAACCTATGCTATTACGCTAAGGACAGTACTCTAATAGCCAAAAATACAAAAGTTCTGCAAGCTTTAATGATAAAAGTCAAAGGACATAGTGAATATATGATATTAAAATAAACATGTAAAAGAACAAACTGACAATGGCTACAACAATCAGCCGTAGAATTGGCAATGAAAATATCAAATTGGTAGAGAGTTTCTGTTTTTTAGGATCAATCATCAACATAATAGAACAAACAGTCAAGAAATACATGGCAGACTAGCACTTGATAGAACAGCCATGAAGATCTTAGAAAAGATATCTAGATGCCATGATATATCTATACCTACAAAGGCTGGAATAGTACAAGCAATTGTATTTTCTGTGGGACTCTATGGGAGTAAAAATCCAGTAGTTTAAGACATCATTTACTAGGCTCAAATTATTGTAATTTGGACATATAATTTGAAGACCTAGTTCTCTGGAGAAGGCTTTAATGATGAAAAAGATGGAAGGAAAGAAAAAAAGAAAGACCACAGCAAAGTGAATAGGTTCAGCTTACAGTGATGGCGATGGGTGCACCATTAGAAGACCAGAAGGGTGGAATTAGAGACTGGTCATTATGGAGTCACCATTGGAAGACCAGAAGGATGGAACTAAAGACTGGTCATTATGGAGATAATCTATTTATCTGGTTGTTAGGAGGGGATACCAACTTGATTAAACTTAATCAAATCCTTTCTTAATTATTGAGCCATTTTACTCTATTTATTGGGGTTCCATCTAAAATCCCTCAAACTCCCTCCTTCAATACCATTGCATTGTGTTTAGATTAATAATCATCACCCTGAATATTTATTTTAAACTAACCTAAATGGCTTTTGTTGATCTAAAAAATAAAGCTGGGTTCAGTCTAGTAATATCTGATTGGAAACCACCTAGGAGTATTATTGCATGGTATTTAATGGCATTTAGACCAGCAGTACAGATATCGAAGACATTCTTTAGAAAAAGCCAAGCTTCTTTTTCAGTAAAAATAGCATGAGTATGTTTTTTTCAAAAGTACTGTTTTCTACATTAATCATCAGAATAACATTTAGTTACAAGTGCAGATATTTTGGGCCACATTTGAACTTATCCACTGTCAAAAGTAAATGAGAAATCCACCACTAAATAAGAACATACAGTCCTATATTTATTGATCATTTGTGTATTTAGTAACTGAGACCCATAATACAAAATTCAGATCAAGAGCTGCGGTGGCGCAGTGGTTAGAATGAAGTACTGCAAGCTACTTCTGCTGTTTGCCGGCTGCCTGCAATTTGGCAGTTCGTAACTCATCAGGCTCATGATTGATTCAACCTTCCATCCTTCCGAGGTCGGTAAAATGAGGACACAGATTGTTGGGGGCAGTAGGCTGCTTCTGTAAACTGCTTAGATAGGGCTATAAAGCGCTGTGAAGTGGTATATAAGTTTAAGTGCTATTGCTATTTATCCATTTACAAAAGCCCACCTGATCTTCATTGTTCTCATATTGTTCCAATTTCAGAAAAGATATCTGTATTGCTCATTTTATTGACCACATCTAATTAGTCAATAATTTCGAGGTATTCACTCCATTTCCTTCTTTATAGACTGGAATAATTCAATGCATTGACCAGTGTATGGGAATATCAATCTGGTAGATTCAGATTCAACATTCTTTATTCTGTATACCTATGTATTTCTGAGGGTATAATAACCAATATGATATATTATAGTAAATAGCTGAGAATTTAGCAATCAATCATGGTTCAACTCTTCTACATAGTCCACCTCAGCAGACCATGATTGTACTAAAATCCATGTAACATCACAATGAAATGGAGTCAGTTTTTTTTCTTTCTTGGGCTTTGAAGGAGGCAGACACGACACTTGGCTCTTATGTACTAACATGAATATGTAAGCTATGGGCTTTGTATCATGATGTCATGATTCATATATTTTCACCATTCTATTTTCCTACTACCTTGCAAACACCTGTAGTCTTCTCCATATACACATATATTTCTGAAAGAAATTTGGGATCTGTGATTATGAACCTGAGGTAAGTTTTATATAAGCTTAAAATCTCAGCTTTAACAAGCAAAAATGAATGAAGAGTAATGTATACAATAATTAAGTGCCTTATCTGAAAATCATCCTGTCCAATGTGCAATAAATATCGAAAATATAAGACCAATCTATGAACACAGCCATTCTTAATTGTCAACCGTGGCCTGTGACTTAGTCATGTTACGTGAAGCAAGCTCACTGTGATTTATTCATAAGCTGTAGTTAAAGAAACCATGGCTTAGAATGATGTATAGACTGTAATTAATTTAGGCTGTCATACTTCAAAATGCTTAAGCAAAAGGATACAAAAACTCTTGTTCCTTTTCTTCTGCCCACCCTTAGTGCAAAAGCTCATGTCCGGGGGAAAAAAATTTTTTTCCACAGGCCTAATGGATTGGAGCAATGTCCTTATTGTAACTGCAGTCCGAGTACATAAATTTCCAGAGATAACTGCCAACCATTGATTGATAACCCCAACTCCCACCCATTTGGCAGGAAAGAAAGCGCCAGAGAGTCGAAATAAGCAGACATGTGAAACCCACTGGCGGGCAAACACTTCTTTGGTGGGCCAAAAAACAAGAACAAGCGCCTATTGAAATTTTCACAATACCAGCAATAACCTCAAGCTAGAACTAGATGATACTTTAAAATTGTTGACTGACCAGCAACATTTTTGTCTTCTCTCAACAGACAGTGAAAAAAAATATGTGTCCAAATGGCAACTAATGAAAGGCAGCAAAGTAGGAAACGTGAAGCAAGCTGATGATATGCTTTTGAATTTACTCAGCATTGTGGGGAAGGAGAATAGAAAAAGTGAGGGAGCGTTCCTGTTATCAAAGCAGCCACAAGTTTCATATCCAACTCAGACAATGCATTTAGGCTGCTTCTTCCTAAATGGTCATATAACATTTGATAAGAATCTTCTATTTTATACTAATGAAGGAAACAGAAATTTCCCTGTTTCTTTTCAAAGGTTCTCACCCTCTGAGGGGAAAAAAAATGACAGAGAAGACAGTGCTGAAAAGCATGAATTCAAATTAAAAAAAAATTGTGGGAGGAAAGACCAAAGAACTAAGAGGACTATTAGGGGATGGAGACAACATAGAGAAAACTGATTCATCCAGTACAATAAATTGTGCATCATTTTCTCACTTGGAAGTGGGGGGAGTTTGTGGCATTTTTTAATTTTATTCTGATGATGTGGAAGCATTTTTTAAAGGATTTTTTTTTTCTTTTCAATAAATCATCTTGAATTCCAACGCGTGTTAACTTTTCATTGAAGATGAAACTGACAACACATCTGTTTCTGCCATTTTGAAACAATTTAATCTGGCTTTTTACAAATGCTAAGATGGGGCAATAATCATGTCTTGTCCCACTACTGTTCTGTAGTCACTGCAGAAGAAGCCAGAGATGAATTTTTTTCCTAGCACATCATCTGCAACATTTTAAAATAATTATTTTGGGGTTTGGGCTTTTGAGCCATTTAATTGCATGCCAATTCTTTGTGTTACTTCATTAGTAGACATGATTGAATCCAATAACTTACTCTTTGACAAAACAAAAACCACATTTACGTTTTAGGTGTGAATATATATGCCAATTTTAAAATGAAAAAGACTGAGGGACCCAATCCTATTTTGTAAGGCTGTGATAACTTAGCTTTTCCCCCAGGGATGTTGATGGTTGTGGCTTTGTTTGATCTGCTAATTATGTAATGGGGGGGAGGGGAGGAGAGCTCAACTCAGTTTCTTTTGAATTGAATACATATAATTTGGTTATGTTTTGTTTTTGTTCACCACCCAGAGTTCCCTGGATAGAGAGGCAGCTCTCTGAATCTGTTAACGAATAAGTAATAATTAAAAACAGTTACTAGTAACGAATAAATATATATTTGTATGAATGCATGTATGAAAGCAAGATAGATATAATACAACTCACTGCTGCCATCTTGTCAAAAGAATGCATGTAGGCCCAACACTATCTTCACTTCATAACATTGTTTCCTGCTAATGTTTTTGTCCAAGAAGATTGCTGGCGTGATGAGAGCAGGAGAAAGAGGATAATATTTTCAGTAACAAGGAGCGCCTTTGATTAATGTCTGTATTTCTTTGAAGTAGACAGAAACAAGAATGTGGATTCTGATAAGAACCAGTTCAAGGCAGCCAAAAGTGAGAACTGCTCAGAAAGTGAACTGTAGTAACTCAAAAACTTATTATAATGTCAAACATGCACCCCTTGAATATTCAATTAGTCCTTAATAAGTCAAGTTAAGAATATTATGGGATGATATGAATTGTTGCATGTATACATGTAGCTAGTGAGCATGTTCTTTAGATTATTTATAATTCAAATTATGCTAGCCATAATTTGAGAGGACATATTCCAAACCCAATACATTTGAACAATATATATAAAGTGATTTCTTCACTTTCCTAAGCATCTTTTCACCTTGTACCTGTGAGAGACATTTCTTTTATTTATAAATAAATAAATGAAAGATATTTATCTACTTTCCAACTCAGGTGCTATTTTAAGCAGGGGACACAGGGCTAAGAATTTTACCATGATTCATGCCTAATAGGCTCACTTTCAAAAAATAACCCCAACCTTTTTGACTATATTATGATTGTTGTTTCTTTTCTTAAAGACAGTTCTAGACTCTTTTTATATATATAAAGGGCATTTATTGGAATGGGCCACTGTTGAACATCTCCTCAGATCAAACCAGAATCAATCCATTAGCTGTGTTGGTGCAACAGCTTCCATTAATTGATTCCAATTCATTGATTTAACTCTGTTGGATAATAACACAATTGTAAGTTAACTTGGTAATTTATCCCAGTACGTTGTATGAACCTCATTATTAATTCTTGACCTCCATTGTTCCTGTGGGCTTTTTAAAGTGCTATATAAATCTTCAGGGTAGATAAAGGATCTCACATTTTGTTTGATTTCCTGACTATCTGGAATCCTATATATCCTATATTCCTATATATCCATTTCCTATATTTTCCTGCAAACCACAACACAGAGTTCCCCATAGCACTTATTTGTGTTAGCACATGAAAGCAAGATGTTATACAAGCTGCACTTTTTTTAGTTGCTTATTTATTCAGAGATACTAGCAACCAACATGTCTGAATACATTGCAAGAATGCAGGCCATTTCGGTTAACTCACTAAACCATCTTTTAGTTACTCTTGGGTTAGCATGTTATTTGAAAGCAGTTACTTTCTCCTCTTATGTGGGCTTAATTGTAACCTCTCCATAACAAAACAGAATGTTTTCTCTCTTTCCTCAGAGCCATGAATAGGCGAATAGTATGCATTTTTCCCCTGAATGTATTCAAAGAAGCACATTATTTTGATATGGATATGCATTTTATGGGATTCCACAGTCAGACATAAGTTTCATGTTAAGATTCTGTTTAGTGTCACTGACCCAGGCACAAGCGGTCAAAAGCATAAATCAGTACAATAAAACAGCACTACGTATTATGCAAGTCTATACTTTATATGGCTGTTTGAAAAGCAGATTGTCCATATTTATGAAGACATTACTCCATAGAAGACAAGATAATGGATCTGAATCCAGGTATCCTAGGTCCAAAAATAGCTATCAGACAATAGAGATCTCCCCCCTCCTCCCCCCCTTTATTTCAAAGACATCTTGCATAAAATGTTTATAAGTTTAGACAGGAAAAAAATCAATGTCATTTCGAATCAAATCCGATTTTAATATTTTAGCAATAACTCGTGTTCCTTCCCAGCAGCAGATTATTCTCTTGCAATTCCCTTTCTCTATCAAAAAAGATTTCTGAAAATTAGACATTCCTGGCATCAGAAAGCAGTAGAAAAAAGAAAGATCAAATGTAACTTTCTTTAAAAGAGGTAGGTAAACTAGAGACAAAGATCTCTGGCTCCTTTGAACAGATTTTGCGAGGTTTTGGTTGTCGTTACTTTTTACCTTTGTTCCCATGTTGTCATGACCTTTACATTGTTTCTTCTCCTCAAGAATTCCTTTCCAATTGTTAATACTAATTGTGTAAGACCAACAGTGAAGGCTGTGCTACTACGGGAAAGACACACTGAACAACTTTCTTAGCAAGCTACTCCAGTGAGTCTGCCAAAGAAAGCCTGCCTAACAGAGTTCCTTAGCCACATTTTCGAAACATATTCCTGCAGTGCAGTCGGAAACATATGTTTTCATTAAATTCTTGCTTCAAAAGCAAAGATTGACAGTTAAACCCAAAGCTTTGATACTTATATACATTGCTAAGTGGTTGCACTGGAAAGTACATTTCAATTAATATGTCACATTGCATCAAGAGTGGCTTAATATTTGCTGCTTCCTGGCTGTTTAGCATGCAGGTTTTTCCTAACTCTCTTATGGACAATAACATGAGTTCATTGGACTCTTCTCTGACTAGAGTTTACAATCAGGTTCGCTGCAGCTGCCAGGTTGCAATTTGTAGATCTATTCCTTCCTCCAAACGCATACATAATCCTTCTATGTTTAAGGCAAGATAACTGTGGCCTGTTTCAATCTTTTCTCTCTCAATTCTTTGTCTGCCTTCTTTTCACCAACCTGTCTTGTTATGCAACATATTTAGAACCCAACTCATTTCTGAGGTGGCTGAAGACAGTATCAAAGCTGACACCAGCCAGAACATAGAACAACTGAAAGAAGCAATGCAAGACCAGAAAGTATGGAGAGACCTGGTCCATAGAATCACCAAGAGTCTATGGTGATTATTGAATGGATATCTTCTTCTTCTTCTCCTCCTCCTCCTCATTTCTAAGGGTCAGAGAAAATAAATGTATAAGGACTTTCCAGATTATGAGCTGGTAACTTTAAAGTAGCCAACCAACTCCAGCTTTCTTTGTTTGCTATGTAGCAACATGAAGATGTATGGCCATTATTGGGACACAAGATTCTGGAATTTTAATCCAAAGAGTTTTAATCGTCCATTATGGTCATAAATTGAGAGTTACCTTTATCTGCTTTGGCATTAATATAGAGATAGCTCTTAATTCATGAATCCCATGAAATGGTCATATTGTTCATTTTGCTCTATTCAAAGTGATATTTCCCCATGGAAAATAGGGCTGATGACAAATAAGTGAAAAATTGTAAATGTGAATGAAATATAATAGTAAGAAATTAAAAGAATTTTCTTAGAACTGAATGAGTTTTGTTGTATACTACGCATGCATGGCCAGAGTCCACACACTGGTCTGCCATCTTGAACGGACGACCTGGCACCTGATTGGCTGTCGGGACATCAATGCCCATTGGCTGGCCCACCAGCCAATGGGAAGCGCAGGAATTTGAAGTCGCGG
>JAEANM010026346.1:0-10757 GCA_017656035.1 Myanophis thanlyinensis
AAATTATGCATATTACCTGTTGTTAAAAATGATTAATGCATTATCAACTTTATCACACACTGTCTATGTCTAGACATATCTGAAATCTGAAATTTCATTTAGTACTTCAAAAGAGATGGAATGGTGCATTTGAAGGCTAAAACAGTTTCTTCAGCTACTTATTTGAGAATTTCAGGTCTGAACTTGGATTCATCCCAAGCGTAGGGTCAATTGAGTTACATATCGGTGAAGTGATTACTAAAGCTGCCAAGAGAACTGAAACAAATTATTATGTCCTAAAGGCATCCTTAGCTGCTGGCCCAAAGACTAGCGTTTATGAAGAGTCCTTGGTACTTTCTGAGCTTGGTTCTTTTCTTGCAGACATTTCATTACCCAACTAGATAACTGCATCAGTACTAATAAGGAATGGTGTTTTCTCTCAATTTATATTGTAGTGGCTTGCCCTGATAATCTACTTTCTGACAGGGCAATCCACTAGAATATAAATTGAGAGCAAACACCACTTCTTACTAGAAGTGATGATGTTACCTAGTTTGAGTAATGAAACATCTGCCAGAAAAAAAACAACCAACTCAGAAAGCACCCAAGACTCCTCATTTCAACCCTAAACTACAAATATTCTTCCTTCATCAGTACTAGCATTTATATCTATTCAGCAAGAAAGAATGGTAACCTCCTGTGCTCTCTTGAATGAAGAGGAAGAAGAATTTTGTCACAAAGAGAGGCAGTAAAGAAAAGGTTAAGTCAAAAGCAAGAAGCAAGAAAATAGGAAAGAACAGATATTTAACACAATTCTGATAAAACAGCCAAGAGTACCAGATTGTAAAAGTGCCTAGAAGTACAAATGTGTATAATCACACAGCTACCTGTATTTTTTTTTCAGATGATCCAGAGCTTTCTTTTAATTTGAAATAAAATTTGTTTCTCCAAATATCTTCCTTTTAATTTGGCAGCTGCTTCTATCCAAGAAAGCTTATCTGGTACAATTATGTATGTTAGCATATTTTTCCTTTCTGGATCTCTTTATGTCCAAAATAGCAATGGGTGGGTAAGAATATAGCCCAGGGGCCTCAAGAGTCACTGACAAATGGAAGATGCTCAAACCCAATAAAATATAAGAGTTAACTGCTAATTTTCTTCTGAATTCAAAATACTATCCTTGAAAGTCCTTCAGTGTTTCTGAATGTTGTTTGCTATGCAGTTTTTTTTTTATAAGCTGCTGCAAGCTAATATCTGTATGAAAAATGTTAATAGTCAACTCACATAAAACTTGTACATTTAGAAGAAGAGCTGCAATACCATTGCAACTAAAAAGTCATTCTACAGTAAGTGCAGCAAACAAAAACCCTCTAGTTGAATTCATTTGCAAATGCAAATACTTCAGGTCAGGAAACAACCTGGAAAATTTTACTAAAACAAAGTTCTAGTTGTCAGCTTTGATTGACTGCAGAAAGTAGTTTTGACATGAGAAAAAAAAAGTAAAACTAGTTTTTATTCCTGGACAGTCGTAAGAAGATTGTATTTAGTATTAGTCCCATTTTTACCTGGACTCCTTAACTTTTATTTATTAAAACTTGAAAATGACTTGCCTATTAGCAATCAGCACAGTCATCAACGTTGCATAAGTTACTACGTTTCTGTCTTTAATTTTATGCTCGTCTTCAAATTCAAATTCAGACTTCCTCAATATTAGTCAGTCAGTATTAGACAGCCAGTTTGATCTAGTTAAGTCACTCTAGGCTAGAAAATGGAAGACTGTGCGACACAAGTCCCACCTTAGTCATGAAAGCCAGCTGGGAAAAGTTGGGCCAGTTTCTCTCTCAGCCCACTTTGCAGGACTGTTGTTTATGGGGAAAATAGGAGGAAGGTGTGTTGAATCTGTTCGCTGCCTTGAGTTAAAGAAAAAGTATGTTCATCCTACAGGTTGGATAAATAATGAGGAAGTATATAGCCTTATCTCACTCCTTTGCTAACTTGAAACCAGTCTGTTTTTGTCATTTTCTCTGAGTTTTCTGACCTCTTTCTAGATTTCCCATGAGGACAATGAGATGCCATGTTCCAGACAGCACATTTATAATAAACATCAATGAAAGAATGTGTTTTCAATTTACCTTGTGAGGTTTCAAAAAGCTAAATACTCTTGAATAAAATTCCTATTCCAAAAAGTTTATTAACTACAGATAGTCCTTGGCTTACAACTACGACCAAGTCCAAAATTTCTGTTGTTAATTGAGATCATTTGCTTAGTGAGTTTTGCCCCATTTCAGAGATCTTTCTTGCCACAGTTGTTAAATGAATCACTTCAGTTGTTGTTAGTAACACAGCTGTAAAGTGAATTTGGCTTCCCCATTGATTTTACCTGGCAGAAAGTCACAAAGGTGATCACATGACAAGCTCCCCCACCCACCCTGGAAACTGCAACCGCCATAAATACAAGCCAGTTGCAAAGTATTTTGAGCATGTGACTGGGGGGGGGGTTGCTGCAACAGTTGTAAGTGTGGAAAACACCATCACTAAATGAATGGCTGTATATATTTAAGGAGTAAGAAAAAAGGTGGGTAAACAGTTACTGTAAGCAGACCAATATTTAAACCATTCTTATCTAATCTGGTTTCCCCACAAAGTTATATATAAAAAGAGGAAAATGAAGAAAGGGAAATGAAGAATATAGAAGCATTTTAAAAGAAAATATGGCACCACGTGTTTTCAGGCTATTATTAATAGCACAAATTGGAAAAAAGGGTCGCCAGATTTTAGAATGGAAAAAAAAGTGTTGTAATGCCTTCTTCTGTACAGGAAACATGTATCATAACCATCATTTATGTTGGTTATAGAAAAACAAATGACTAGGTCCGTGATAGCGAACTTATGGCACAGGTGCCACAGGTGGCATGCAGAGCCATCTTGCTGGGACACAAGCTGTCGGTCAACTTACCTCCAGCTGAGCATGCACATGCGATTGCAGAGGTCCAGCTGGTCTTTCAGGCTCTCCTGCGCATGCACACACAGTTGCTCATGTGTGCGTGTGCCTGCACGCAGAGTCCATGCATTGCACATGCAAAAGCTGCGGGCATGTGCAGATGGTGTGGTTGCACATGCAGTGCATGTGGAAGACTTGGTCGTGGTTGTAAGTCAAGGACTATCTGTAGTTAATAAACTTTTTGGAATAGGAATTTTATTCAAAAGCATTTAGCTTTTTGAAACCTCACAAGGTAAATTGAAAACACATTCTTTCATTGATGGTGTGGTTGCACATGCAATGCATGGTGTGGATGCACATGCAGTGCATGTGGATATGCAGTGCACATACTTTTCAGCACTTGGTAAGTAAATGATTCACCACTACTGGACTAGATTAAGGTCGAGTGCTGATACTCAAGTGAAATAGGTTTCCCATCAATCACAAAGAAGAGGGAATCAACCTATTTCCCAGTGCACCAGAAGGCAAAACAAGAAACAATGGATGGAAACTAAGCAAGGAAAGAAGCAACCTGGAACTAAGGAGAAATTTCCTAAAGGTAAGAACAATCAACCAGTGGAACAGCTTGCCTTCATTAGTTATGGATGCTCCATCACTGGAGGCTTTCAAGAAGAGACTGGACAGTCATTTGTCTGAAATGGTATAGGGCCATGATGGCGAACCTATGGCATGCATGCTCCACAGAGCCATCTCTGTAGGCATGTGAGCCATCGCCCCAATTCACTGACTGCACATGCATGCAACTCCCCTTGCAACTGCACATGCGTGTGACTCCTGTATGACTGTGCATGTGCGTGACTCCCATGCGACTGCACATGTGTGCATGTGTAGCATGCGCAGGCATGAAAGGCACACATGCAAATTGTGCATGCACGAAAGACATGCATGCATGCAAATCACGCATCCACGGAAGCCTCTCACATTCGGCACTTGATGCCGAAAAGCTTTTCCACCACTGATATAGGGTCTCCTGCTCATTTAGGGGTTAGACTCCAAAGTCCTTTCCAACTCTGTTATTCTATGAATAGGTAGCAAATGTTCTATTACTTTTCCACTCCCAGATATGGGCCATAAAGAGCAAATACTAACTGGCTCTCTGTAATCTCTATGGCTTCACAGAGATCTACAACAACAACAACAACAACAAAGAAGAAGCCTGCGTTCATGATTTTGTATGAGTAAAAAAAATAACCCAAAACATCCAAAACAAATCTGAATGCATTTTAAATCTGATGCATAAACCAAAAGGCTAATGCCCATGCAGTTCTCCTTTGCCTTATCAGTTGAATAGTCAGTAATACAACAAAGTAATGAAGGAGGGAGGGGTTGCTATTAAAAGCACAGCAGCCATGTCAGAAAAAATGAGGCACTTGTCATCTTACTAAACTAGATTATTTGGTGTGTGTGTCTGTGTGTCTGTGTGCGCGTGGGTGTGCGCATGCACACACACTCCTTTGAGGTAATTTTGAGTCCTGACAATTGCCTGGATAAAGTCCCACAATATTCTAAGCAAGAATTTTGGAAGTGGTTTTTTGTTGCCTTTTTCCTGGGGCTGAGAAGGAGGGCCTAATCCAAAGTCCTCCATCTGGCTTTATGCATAAGGCAAGATTAGAACTCACTGTCTCCCAGTGGTGCCTTAACCACTACCCCAAACTGGCTCTCAGATTGTCTTTGGGTGGTATTTCAATGTGTATCTAGAGCAGTAGCTGGAAAGAAGGTGTAAAACATAATAACCATAATGATTTTTTGAGTGATTCTAATATTTCCCAGTGTCTAAAGTACTTAACCATCCATCCATCCATCTGTTTAAGACTACCCTCTTGTCTACCCACTCATTACTCCACACCCCCACCAGGCCTAGTTGAGCAAATATGTAAGGCCAGCAATGTTATCTGATCTGCCCTTCCCAGCCTCTTCCTAATGACTTGCTGCACTAATCATTAATTACTGCACTAATTATTAATCAGACACATTACCAGAACAGAAATGGACTCTTTCTGGAAAAAAAAGACACCACTCAAAGCAGGGGAACATCAGAGCCATAGTAAAAGTCATCCTGTACTTTTCTGTCTTTAAATATATATTATGGTGTGTTTTCCCAGTACTTGTGTGTGTGTCAAAGTAAACTGTGCCTCCCTCTTTAAGGACACCCGAGCAATGTATTTTTATAAATATGGAAAAAATATTGAGAAAATATGCTTTTAAAAAAGGTTGTTATTGAAGCAACATTAGCTATGGGTCCTACTGATTCTGTTACAGTGGCAAACTTGGGGTGGGAGGTGAAATCTATTCCACAAGCACATGAATGCCTGTGTTATTTATTAAAAACCTAAAATGGAGGAAAAAGGCTTCCTTCAACAAGCCAAGGGTAGATTTTCCTGCACAAACCACTCTGCGTATTCAAACAGATTGTATACCGATTGTAGTGTTGATAGCATTCTGGTGCTTTCAAAAACTCTTTTATTTTCTACCCACTGTGGGTTGTGGCAGCCTTTTTGCGTTTTCATTTTCTTTATTAGTTTTCTCCACAGCCACAATTCTAGAATAATAGATGGTAGGGACCAATGAGGTTATCAAGTCCAACCTCCTGCACATTGCAGGATTCATTAAAACATTTCCAAACGACTTTTTAAACTGTTTGGAAACCTCCAGTGAAAAGGAAGAAGCTACTCCATGTGTTAATTCTTCCATTGATTGACAGTTCTTACTGCCAAGTTTTTCCTATAGCCTCATTTGTATCTGGATCACATTAGTTCTAGATTTAACTTTTGGAGCAAGTGAACTCTTCATAAATATAAAGACAAATGGCACACCCCCTTTAAGCCTTCTCTTCTGCAAATACACCTAGGTCTTTTCACCATCCTGGCAACCTTTCTGTGGGACTTGCTTCAGTTTATTACTGTCTTTTTAAATATAGGGTATATAGAAATGAATGCACTACTCCAAGCAAGGACTGACTAAGGTAAGGCAGCGTAGAGTAGGACAATTAATTCCTTATTTACCTCTCTATCAATCTGTTTGTGTAAAACCAGACCAAAAGTAGTTCTGACAAACACACATTTACCTTGTGAATATGACAATGTAATTAATGAATGAAGCAAGCTCTCTTCTGATCCGGCTCAGTAGAGAGCTGCCCAACATTATTATATTATTATACAATGATGAGTATCAATATGTACCTATGGAGGGTTTACTCACAGTTACTATATATATATATATAATATACAATTGTGTTATGTAAACCAGTCCTAATTTTTTGAAGTAACCTAGATTTGTGGTATATAATCTAGTGGAGAATGATAGGTTTAATTAAAATTTATAATTTCACAATTCTGGTTTCTTGAAGAACATGTAGCAAAGGAAAAGTTTTAATCCAAACACGTCTTATGACATTCATTATTATTATTATTATAAAACACTCCTTCCACACAATCTGATCCATTTTGTGCCTATTTATGTAGAAATATGGTTTTCTGTAAATTATACCCCAAGTAATTTAATCTGCAAAATAATAACCTCCAAAATTAAGTGGTGCTTTGCTAAACTATAAAATAATATAGTTTAGAAGCATAGTCAATCTCTCTTCCCACCTTAGAGGGGGTCTGATTAATCACAATTAATGACTTCAAGTGCCTTCTGATTCACCTCAAGCCCCGTGACTGCTTTAGGAATCACAACAAACAGAATGGATCGGGTCATTGCGAACTGTTAGTAAATAAATATCCCTCAGAATTTTGCAAACAGTTTCTGACTTGCTTGCCTGGCTGACTAAACGGGTCAATCATTTAATCAGAGCCTTCAAAACTTTCTCGGGAACATACAATTTCTTATTTTAACAGCAGCTCTTGACTATAACCTTAAAAGCCTCTCATTAAACATTAAAAACAAATATTCTTATTCCCCATGCTTATTGTTCTCTTTCTTTGAGAAGTAAAGCTAAATGGTAACCAATGTCATCTGATATTCGAATTATATGCAATATAGTCTGTCAAATGTAACAATTCCACAATCACTCATTTGAATGGAAATTGAGCAAATTCTCGTATCTGTCCCAATAAATTCAATTGAAGACACAGTATCCCATTGCTTTGTGGGAGGTGGCCATGAAGTCAGTGGAGGAAAGAGAAGGGAAAAGTAATGTTTCTCCCCCACCTCCAGATTCTTTGCATAACAATATGAAAGGAGTAATTATTGCTGTCAATTTTCCTCCTAGGAATGCGCAAAAAAAAAATTAAGCAGTGGATATGCTTTCAAACTTAAGGCTAGCACATGAGAATTCACTGGAAGCAAGCAACCAAACTGATCTATATATAGTATGAAAATACAGAAGGAATATTAATCGGATTCTTTATCATGTTCTGCCACTATGTAAAGGCTTTATTATTCTCCTCTAAAACAAAAGAAAGGTTTCTTTCCTTTCACAATATGTAGAAGGAGCACCAATAGCTTTCTAACTAAACCCCACACACCTTTACACCAACATTACTGAACTGCACGCATACGCCCACAGACATCCCACTCCACAATTACAAAGCAACTAAATCATATTCAAAGGCTATTCTTTCTTTTTTTACCCCCCCCCCCTTTGGTGATTACCTGGATGACAGCCCCTATCCTTTTGTCCTAGACATTTAAACTTCTCGTTTGATCCACACAGAATTTTCTAGCCATCAGATGCTCTGCTACTGTGCTAGCCGTCCTGCAGAAATGCTCTCTCTCTCTCTTTCTCTTTTGAAAAAAGCAAACAACTGGATAGCTATCATTACACTAAGGAAATCTCTTGGAAAAAAAAAAAAACACCACCAAACCACTTGCTAATCTTTGCAGCCCCTTCATCCAAAGTTAAAGATAAGAAAAACAAACCTAAGTCAGTTTCAACCACATTCCAGGGACAAGTTCCCGTTTTCTTCTTTTATCAAAACACTAGCTTTTAAAGTCCCCCCCCCCCCACCGGCCCCCAACCTTGCAGGCTAAACTGCTGCTCACGCCCGCAAACAAAGCCATATTTGTTTAATAACTGATTGCTGCCATGGGTACAGTAAACAAGAGCCCTGGCATTTGTGTTTATGAACAAACACATCTTCTTGCAAGAGCAATTTAACATTAACCAGGTGGAATAATCAACAGATTTCATAGGTGAGACGCTGGGTAGGACAACTGTAAACAGAGCAGGGAGGAGAATGGGGCCAGTCTCAGGGAACCAAGGTTGAAGCGGCAGCATTGCAGAGTAAACAGCTGGGGAGAGGTCAAGGCAAACAAACAGTCATCCTTCTGACATTCAGAGGAAGAGAGAAAAGGTTGCATGGCCACTGCTGGGAACAATGGGATCTTGAATATACAGTGGCCAGGTGCCTTTAAACAAGATACAGTCCCTCCGAATAATTTGTACTCCTTAGTTATTATTGTCCTACTAGACCATCGGCTACATCAACTTATAAGGAATTTGTAGTCCTTAGTTATTGCACTATCTGGATGATCAGTTACATCAACTTATATGCCTGGAACTTGAGTAAATTGTACTCCTTAGTTATTTTGCACTAATTGGACCATTAACTACATCAACTTATAAGCCTGGAACTCACTCAAGTAATTTTACTCCTTAAATAATTACACCAACTAAGCCATCAGCTACATCAACTTACAAGCCAGTAACTGAGTAATTTGTTCTCCTTTAGTTATGGCACTAACTAAACGATTAGCTACAGTGTATCAACTTATAAGCCTGGAACTCACTTAATAATGATTGTGTGAAAAGGTGCCTGTATGTTTCAATCCCCCTCCCATTTGAAAATGGATATAAAAGAACTGCTTTGCAAGACTGGGACAAGGCAACAGAAGTGCAGCTATTGATTCTTACACATATCTTACAGAGAAATGCATGGCATACAGCTGTGAAAAAGACAAAGTACAGTCTTAAATCACTTTTTTCCCACAGGCCTCTTACAAACAGTCATTAATTATAATGTTTTTGAAAATAAATATTGTCACTGAATATTATGAGCCACACATAAACTTGTCAACTCATCGAAGTTCCGCACAGCCGATCGCATGTACACTAAAAAGAGATGTAAAAATTAAAACTGTACTCTTACATACGAGATAGGTGGCAAGAAAACACAGATCTTTGCAGATTTTAAGCTTGCTGACCAACGGTATGCAAATCACCGTAGGCAATTAAGAATGTCCCTCATGCTTTCTGTACTTTAGCCAGAGCACAATGTGTCTGATTGGGCAATGAGGCCAACCCAAACCTAATGCAGTTAGTCATCTGGCAAGTGTGAGGCTATATAAATTGAACAAATAAATAAACATATATTCTAGAAGTCATGTTCTCTCCAAAATTAAGTTACCACTCTTTCACAACCAAAAATATCAATGCAGAAAGGTAAGAATGAATAAATATAATGAGGTTAATCAAGATACATTAAACAGCATCAGTTATGAAAATATGGCACAGTAATGTTCTAAAACATTTGGACGCTGCTCAGTTAAGCAACCTGTCTGACTCTTAAAACTTTGGGAGGAAAAAAATGCTTTGCTTCACGCCTGAAATATTGGGTTACTCAGCAGGGAAGGGAGGAAAGTGCATGTTTTTAAGCGTTATAGTCTAAATAATTCTGATTAAACTAAACTTTGACTGATATTAGTTTCTTACTAATAGACATCTTTAATATCATCTTACTAATAAAATTCTTACTAATAGACTTGATGCTGACATATAAATCTAGGTTACAGAAGAACTCTATAACATTGCTTCTTCTCTTTTGATATAATTCTGTTCTGGATATTTTGGATTTGACATTATGTTAGCACAAAAATATTAAAGAAGCACCTGTGGTCACCAATGCATTTCTCCATTACACCCAAATTTAAAACATATTTGCTTCTCATGTCTAACCTTCTCACTGTTGTAGTTCCAACTTTTTCCAGAACTTTCAAATTTTCCTGGCCTACAACACCTCTGTTGTCTTACTGTGTGTTAGGTCTATATACTATCAGAATTCCGGTCTAGGTGTTATTGATCCAGATGATATTTAAAAAAAAAACAAAACAAAAAACCCTGCCCGTCGCTGTTTCATATTATGTATTTAGATGCATTTTTAACAGATTACAAAATATCAGAAAAGGGACCTCAAAGAACATCTAATCCAAACTCCTGCTTGGAGCTCTTCTAAAGCATTTCAGACAGTTGGCTAGCTAGCCTCTCTTTGAAAGTATTCAGTGGAATGAACATACCACTTCATGTACAATCTGTTCTGTTAGCTGACAGGTTATCACTAGTTGTTTTATTGTTTTATGGCTTTTTATAGCTTTGTTATTGTTGTGAGACACCCAGAGTTGTGTTTTAAGATGGGCAGCCATAAAATAATAATAAATTAGCCTTTTTTTTTTTTCTTAATAGCTAACTTGAGTTTAATTTCTTGCAATTTTAACCCACTGGTTCTGGATGTTGGTGGTTAAGAGAAATCAATTCCATTTCCACTTTTAGGTTACAGTCCTTTAGATCTATAAATCCTGCTATCATATACCCTCCTCAGTTCATTTCTGCAGCCTAAACGTTTTTAATAGTTTTAATCATTTTTCATTCGACTGGGATCCAATCCTGGCACCATGATGGTAATCTTCCTCAGAATTCTAGTTTTTCAAAGTCCTTTTTTTTTTCTTCAGTGCTCACAATTTAAGAAAATATTCTAAATAAGGCTTGACCAAAACAGGATACAATGGGAAAATATTTCCTGTGACCTGGACTGTGTGTTTCCAGCATTCGCCTTATTAT
>JAEANM010026347.1:0-10756 GCA_017656035.1 Myanophis thanlyinensis
TGATAATACGTTGCATCTGCACATTCACATCTCCAACAATTAGGTTTCACATTAGGATACATACAAGATAACTTTTTTGGATCTAAATGCCATCTATAAAACATTTTATGCATTGTTTTTATTGAAAGCAATTTTATGTGGTGCTTAAAATGCTTTCATGTGCTATGAGTGCATATAAAACATGGTGCTAACACGGTACTTAAAAGCGCAAGCTTTAAAAAATGATCAAGAGAAGGTTATATAAAGCACCCAGTATACCTGGAGAAAGGGATGGGGACAGGTGTTCATTTTGGTTGCCACGTTATAAAAAAAGAGGTTGAGAAAGGCTGAGAGAAGAGCAACACAGATGATTAAGGGACTGGAAGCTAAATCATGAAGGAAGGTTGCAGGAATTGTGTCTGTTTAGTTTAGTTTAAGGAAAAGAAGGACTAGGGGTGACATGATAGCAGGGTTCCCATATTTGAGGGGCTGCCACAAAAAGGAGGTGAGATTAACCTATTCTCCAAAGCAACTTCTGAAGGCAGAACAAGAACTAATGGATGGAAACTAATCAAAAAGAGAAGCAAACTTAGACGTAAGGAGAAATGTCTTGACAGTTAAAACAATCAGAAATTGCTTCCACAAGTTGCGGTCACTCCATCCCTGGAGGTTTTTAAGAAGATATTGTCTCTGAGAAGATGTAAGGCTTCCCATTTGAGCAGGAGGTTGGACTAGAAGACCTCCAAGGGTCCCTTCCAACTCTGTTACTCTGTCATAACACATTTGAAGACAGAGATTGTCGGGGTACTGCTGCTATGTTTTAGATGCCCCAAGCATACTTCTCAACGAAAACACAGTTTAAGTAGTATGAACAGAGCATTTACCATCACCCTACAAAAGTGTCAGATTCAAAAACTGAATGGTTTCAGAGAATAGATGGTTGATACAAATTTATCTATCTATAAGGCCACAGGAAGCCAGTGCAGCTCGCTCAGGAAAGATGTAACATGGGAGCTCTAAGGAGCTCCCATAATTACCCTAAATCTGTCACTACCTCCATTTCTTCCCCATCTATTTGCCACAAATTGAGAGGGCCGGGTGCCATGATCTTAGTTTTCTTAATGTTGAGTTTCAAGCCAGCTTTTGCACTCTCCTCCTTCACCTGCATCAAAAGGCTCTTTAGTTCCTCTTCACTTTCTGCCATTAGAGTGGTATCATCTGCAGCTGAGTACAGAACACCAGAGGTGAAATTCAGCAGGTTCGCTAGAACCGGTAATAAATTTTCTAAGCAGTTCGGAGAACCAGTTGTTAGAAGAAATCTCCTTTTGTTTTTTTCCACTTGACAGGGTTAATCCTGCAAGGAAGGCAGGAAAGAAATATCCTGGTGTTGTTTCTAGCCTAATCTTTATCGCCCTGCTTACAGAAACTGCCCACCCAGTCCCATGACCAGCCAGCTACGCCCACCCAGCCACGCCCACAGAACCAGTAGTAAGAAAAATTGAATTCCACCACTGCATAACACTAAGCCCAAAATATCAGTTTTGTTTAATGCTGTTTGTAGATCTAGGCCAGACATTATAAACATGGTATTCTTCAACATTTTCTGTGCTTAGGTAATTCAGGGGACTGTGAAGATTGTGCATAGACTGTATGCACAAACTTTACAGTGTAAAGAAGCAAGATACACATCTCAAACTTTTGATTGCAATGTGTTAACAGTAATTTAAAACCAGTTTCCTTACTTTATTTTGTTACGCGTTGAGAAAGGAAGTTATTTTCTCACAGGAATTAGGATGCTGGAGTCCTGAAGGGAAGAAAAACCACCAAAAGTTAGCTTAATTTCGTTTTAGAACCCTTAATAATAAAACAGCATGAAACAAACCAGTAGTGCTCCCTCTACTGGCTATAGAGTAACAGTGATTAATTGATAAAACTTTTGACTCCTTGAAAACTTTGATTTATTAATCAGTAAAACACAGACTTTTGGAGCTGACTCCAAGAGAAATCCATGGTCAAGTGGCTTGATTAAAAATATCAAGTCATCATCATAAAAAAAAAAGCAAGCAACCTGATGAATTTGGCAGGTTTTTTTTTTCTACTTTTTTTTTTTCAAATGCAGTTGGTAAGCAGCCTGAAAAGAAGCATTCCCATTCCTTTTTATTCAGGAAAGGAATGCCTCCTCTACACTAATTCCTGATCCACCTAACATATATATGCAAGAACTAAAAATGAAAAAAAAAAAGACATTTGTTCAGAATACGTATTTAATTACTTAACATAATATTAACAGGGTAATAATACTTGTTTGATTTCTTGACAGTGGTTTATTTAATCAAGCGATATGCCTAACCCGTATCAAATACTTATGATGTATATGGGAACATGATAGAGATCTAGTTGTTTACGTGTTAATTCATTAAATTTATATGGTGTTCATCTCGCTGTTTGGGGTGACTCTGGATGGATGATTTAAGCAAGGCAAAACAAATTTTCATAGTACTCTTCAACATCTTCATCAATGATCTGGATTAGGGGATAGATGGGGAACTGATCAAATTTGCAGACGACACCAAGCTGGCAGGAATAGACAATAGTCTATAGCCGTGATGGTGAACCTATGACACAGGTGCCACAGGTGGCATGCAGAGCCATCTTGCTGGGCACACAAGCTGTTGGTCAATTTACCTCCAGCTGAGCATGCACATGCGATTTTGCAGGCATGCATGCGCGATTGTAGACACTCAGCTGGTCTTTGGGCCACTGCTCAATTGCAGCAGGAAATCCAGCTGGTCTTCGGAGCTCTCCTGCGTATGCACACACGATTGCTCATGTGTGCGTGAGAGCCTGCACGCAGTGCGTATACATTGCACATGCAAAAGCTGCATGCATGCTCAGATGGTGCGGTTTCACATGCAGTGCATGTGGAGAAGCCGCACGCAAATGCAGATGGCATGCGCAAAGCACGTACTTTTCGGCACTCAGTAAGTAAAAGGTTCGCCGCCACTGGTCTATAGTCTGTAGACAATAGACACTCCAGAAGATAGGCTTAAGATAAGAGAGGGATTTTGAACGTTGGGCACTATCTAACAAAATGAAATCCAATGGTGGCAAAAGTAAGGTTCTACATTTAGTCAAGAAAAACCAAACAGTTACTACTATTGCACAGGTACGATATATGTGGTACCTTGTTCAATAGTAGTAACTGTTGGAGTCCTAGTGGGCAATCACTTAAATATGAGCCAGCAGTGTGCTGCAGCTGCCAAAAAAGCTAACACAGTTCTAGGCTGCATAAATAGAGGGATAGAATCAAGATCATGTGAGATGTTAATACCACTTTATAATGCCTTGGTAAGGCTACAGCTGGAATACTACATCCAGTTTTGGTTGCCACGATGTAAAAAATGATGTTGAGACTCTAGAAAGAGCGCAGAGAAGAGCAACAAAGAGGATTAAGGGACTGGATGCTAAAACATATAAAGAACAGTTGCTGGAACTGGGTGTGTCTAGTTTGATGAAAAGAAGGACCAGGGGTGACATGATAGCAGTGTTCTGATATCTCAGGGGCTGCTACAATGAAGAAGCTAATCTCCAAAGCACCTGAGGGCAGGACAAGAAGCAACGGATGGAAACTAATCAAGGAGAGAAGCAACCTAGAACTAAGGAGAAATTTCCTGACAGTTAGAACAATTAATCAGTGGAACAACTTGCCTCCAGAAATCCCTTCCAACTGTTATTTTATTCTATATTGAAATATTAACATTTGATGCAGTAGTTACATTCAGAGATGTACATTTTCTATTCATTTATGTTCCCAGTATTAAGCACATTGGGAAATGTGGTTAATTTCCTTACAGCTCAGAAATGGCTAATTCAAAAATAGGAGCAGAGCGCCATGTCTTGTGGGAAAGACAACCATCTTAAAAAGTTCGAGTTAATAATATCTTAAAAACTATTTTTTTTAAATATCCCTTTTTTACAACCCTGTAATCTCTTAATTTGGGTTAGAGTGAGGGTAACTGGATGGAGCTGAGAATTTACTGGCCGGATGCCCTTCCTGATGCCTATGTAAGGTTCACAGCAGATGTTGTTTTTTTTTTTTTCATTGCACCCTGATAGAGGAACATTTGTCTCCGCTTAGGATTGAACTCTCAGCCTTCTGAGTGGGAGGCAAGCGTTTTTACCATTAGGTCACCATGCTGCTCATTTTAAAACCTACTTAATATTTTCAATATTAAGAGTGTCCAAACTTCACAATATCCTCCATATTGTAAATATAGTCAATAGACACTGGCAATCTAGTAAAACAACTCAAATATAAATTGTTATTTTTTTTTAACTTTTTGGCTTGGCTAGTTCCAATAGCTGATACACGTTTCCATGATCTTATTTTGTATTTCTGATTTCTTGAATCATAAGGGGGAAAAAAAAGAACACAATTAAATGTAACCAACTGTTCTTATATTTTTTGAAATGACGCTAAAATTCCAACTGGAGATTTTCTCTTCCGTATCTCCAAATAGCTATGCCTTGCTTTTAGTTTCCTCGACTATCTACCCTGAAGAAAAGTATACTATATACAATTTTGGTGGTTTGTAATTTTTGTCTGAACTAATAAAAATGGAATGATATTAGTGGTTTTTTTTTCTTCCCAATCGCCAGTGTGGTTACGAATGACTATAAATTGACTCTGTCATCTTAATTCTACTTTTTTTAAATTGCACAAATCGCAAACTAGTTCCACAAAAATAAATCCTTCTAGCACATCCACACCCGGTTGCAAAATAGCTAGATGCCTTAACTGTTCCTTCTGCATAATAAAACTCATATATTCGTAGATAAGCTTTAGTGTATTGAAACGTCTTTCAGCATCTGTTTCTCCAAATAAAAGAGTGCATAAACCCCTAGGACTATCATGTTATTAATCATATAAATGTTAATAGGATAAATGCCAGTAATTTTCTAATTCTCTCTCTTTTCCTCTTAAAATAGACTCCCCCATCCTCTTGATTCAACAATTTGAAAAACAAGTTAGGAAAAAACAATAGGACTCTTATGAAACATATCTTTATTCTGATATGCAGGTAGTCCTCAACATATAACAATGACCTTGTGAAGTTACAATGGCGCTGGATAAAATGAATTCTGACCATTTTTCACACTTATGACCATTGCTGTCCTCCATGGTCACATAACTAAAATTCAGGCACTTGGCAACTGAGTCATATTTATGATGGTTATGTGATTCCCTTTTTGTGACCTTCTGATAAGTAAAGGACATTGGGGGAAGCCATATTCATCTAACAACCATGAATTCACAGAATTGTGATACGAATCCTACAGCATATAAGACAGCTAACCAAAAAGTTATGAGTAATATCCCAAAGGTGCTTTTTCAAGAGGCAACTGGACTTTCTGGGTTTTTCTTTGAAGACGTTTCGCTTCTCATTCAAGAAGCTTCTTCGGTTCTCATCGAAGAAGCTTCTTCAGCTCGGAAGAAGCTTCTTGGATGAGAAGCGAAATGTCTTCAAGGAAAAACCAGAAAGTCCAATTGCCTCTTGAAAAAGCACCTTTGGGACAACCATGACCTGGATGACTGAGAAGCTCCATAAACATTTGTAAATAAGTATGTTCAGATGTCATCCAGTCCATCTCAACAGAGGCTCTTGGAGCTGGTTTTATAAGAATTAAAATAAATATCAGGGCATGTTTACAGTCGGCTGCAGAGGATAACTTTTAGAATATTACTTGACTTCTGGTTGTCCTTAATATTACCGGATGTTAACCAAGAGTAGAATCTGAAGATTTCCAAACAACAATAATAAATCCATGATGTCAGCATAAATTTGTCATGTATGACCTTGTATTTGAGTCATTTAAGTTCTTACGGGACCACCTGTTGCCACTGTCAGCCTCCATCCCACCTGTGCGTTCCGACAGGGCAGGCCTCCTCGGGGCTCCAATGTCGGGATGATGTCGTCTGACAGCCCCGAGGGTATAGGCCTTCTCTGTGGATGCATCCTCCCTATGGAACGAGTTGCCCCTGGAGATTCGGACCATTGTGGATCTGCGGACCTTCCGTCGTGCATTAAAAACCCATTTATTCCAACAAGCCGGTCTGGCCTAATACTTAGCGGGGTTTTTAAATTCTAAAATTTAAAATTTAAATTAAATTTACTGGATTTTAATTGGTTAGTGTTTTAAATTTTTACTTTTATAATTGGGTTTCTGGCCATTGATTTAATTTGTTTTTAATTGTATTTTAACTTTTATATGTTGGCTGTAAACCGCCCCGAGTCCTTCGGGAGTAGGGCGGTATATAAATTTTGTAAAATAAAATAAATAAAATTAAGTAAACCTAGAACAGCAGTTTGGAAGAATTGAGTGCAACTTTTCTTTTGTTGCTTTTAGTCATGTCCAACTCATCGCGACCCCCATGGACAATGTTCCTCCAGGCCTTTCTGTCCTCTACCATCCCCCAGAGTCCATTTAATCTCACACCAACTTCTTCAGTGACTCCATCCACCCACCTCATTCTCTGCCGTCCCCTTCTTCTTTGGCCCTCAAACGTTCCCACCATTAGACTCTTCTCCAGTAAATCCTTCCTTCTCATTAGGTGGCCAAAGTATTTGAGTTTCATCTTCAGGATCTGGCCTTCTAAAGTGCAGTCAGGGTTGATCTCCTCTAGGACTGACCGGTTTGATCGCCTTGCAGTCCAAGGGACTCGCGGGAGTCTTCTCCAACACCATAGTTCAAAGGCCTCCATTCTTTGGCACTCAGCCTTCCTTATGGTCCAACTTTCGCAGCCATACATTGCAACTGGGAAAACCACAGCCTTGACTATACGCACTTTTGTTGGCCGGGTGATGTCTCTGCTTTTTAGAATTCTGCCTAGCTTTGCCATGGCTTTCCTCCCCAGGAGCAGGTTGCTAATATGTCAGGCAGCAATACATCTTCTTTATGTTGTATTCATTAGTGTTTCTAGACTCCATGTGAATTATTCCATGTGAATGAAAACTAGACAGCAACCCATTACTTTGTTTGAACTCCGAAAGAAAGAAGAAAAAGATAAGCTGTGATGATCATCTGTGGTGATCATTTATGTCATCAATTTGTCTGGTAGGAAATGAGCATTTTGTATGTAAGTGGCCATGCCATGGAAGGCAGCCTGTTTTATGAACTGTTAAGCTCCTTCCCATGGCAGCCATCCCATACTGTGAGAAGATCAATGACCTGTTCCCCAAATTCCACCTAAGCCCACCAGCCTCCATACCTATTGAACTATGATTCCTCAGTGTGTGTTCCTTCAATCCTTCACATACAATGAAGAGGAAGGAGGAGCAGACTCATACTCTACAGAAGTAATCTGCAGATTACAAGTTGCTTTTGCAAAGATTACTAACAGAAGAGGAGAGAGGCCAAGATTTCATTTGTATCTGCCCTGCTGAAGCAAATAGGATTTGCCCCACAGCAGGTACACAGAGGTGAGTGAAGCAATAGGATGCGAGGAGTTGTAGGAAGCAGGGTGTGATCCTTTCATACTTGCAGTTTACAAGTCTGGTCTTACTGAAATTTGCATGCTCACCGAGAAGGAGATAATTTCCCATGTTACCAAATTGTGCCCTGGAGTCTCTTCATTTGAAACTCCTCCATGGTGTTTCCACTATGTTGCTTCTGTCAATGACATAAATAATGGCCTTCTCCAAACATGTCATCCATGCTGCAGTATGATCTCCAGTCTACTGTATGGCTGGTCCCAATGCTTTTTAAGGTCTGTCGGTTCATCTATATCTATCTGTCTGTCCATCTATACCTGTCTGTCTGTCCATCTCTGTCTCTCTCTCTCTCACACACACACACACACACCTATCTACTAGTTCCTTCACAAACTCTGGGATCTAATCTCATCTGATTCTGGTGATTTGAACTCGTGTAGAAGAGATAGGTCTTATCTTTATAGTTTTTATATTTACATTCTACATTTATTTATGGAATGAAATAAATAACATTCGCTGTAACTGCTTTCAAAGTTTTGAGGAGCGGGTGGGTGGCAGATAAATAGATAGAATCCACCTAAGAAGAGAAAAAGTAACACAATCTGTAGGATTTGTATAAAACTCCCCTCACTTCTCACCATCAGTAGTTTGTAGCTGAGAGGCACAACCTGCAGGAAAACAAACTCTTTGTTTTAAACTAAGATCTTCCCACTTAGCATCCAGCAGTTTCATCTGTGCACCCAGAATTTTTCCATCTATTTTTTTTTCCTCCCACTGAGAAAAAGCCTGCAAGATAGGAGGAGACAGTAGCTGGTGTCTCCAGTGTGAAATAAATGAGGCCCTAGTTTAAAATGAACATTATAGTCTCTAGATTTGCCCAGCTGGTAACAGAATAACTATTTCGGGGACTGAGAAGACAAAACTTCAGAGTTAAGAAAAATAGATTTGTGTGCCATACAGGCCATTGACACAAGCAGAGAATTTGCAGCCAGACTCATGAGCAACTTCTATTATAATTTATCTCCCCTGATCCCCTATTTATCAATATTTTGAAGATTGGGAAGGGAAATCCCCTGAAAGTTTGTAAAAATTGTGCGTAGCTATCTGGTACTCTTCATTACATGTACCCTCAAATGACAAGCACAATTGAGCCCCAACATTTCTGTTGCAAAATGAGACAGCTATCAAGTGAATTTTGCTCCATTTCACGACCTTTCATGCTTTAGTTGTTAAGTGACTCACTGTGGTTGTTAAATCAGTAACACGGTTGTTGAATGAATTCAATGGTTTCATTTTGTTGAGGCTCAATTGTGCTTGTCATTTGAGGGTTGTTCCCCGTTGACTTTGTTTGTCAGGTCGCAAAAAGGGATCACGTGATTCCCCCAGGATATTGCAATTGTCATAAAAATGCCAAGCGTCTGAATTTTGATCACATAGCTATGGGGATGCTGCAACTGTCGTAAGTATGAAAAACAATAACAACTCCCTTTTTTCAGTGTCATTGTATGTTCAAACGGTCACCCAATGAATGGTTGTTAAGTCAAGAACCACCTATATGTCAAGAAAAGCAAAGGAGAAAGTTTAAATGCAGAAATGGGAGGTTTGGGTCTGCTTTAAATCACAGTCCGGAGCCCCATACCTCCACAATTAACATTTTTTCTCCCTGCTGTTACATCCTTTAACATGAAACCATCACAAAAGATGATAAGACCTTCTAAAATGACTTCCTTCCTTCTTCCTCTAAAAATTCACTTCCAAGTGCTTTCCTTTGATGGACAGCTAAAAGCCACATAACACACTCAGCCTGAAACTCCTGAAAGCAATTAGAAGGATTGTCTCCCATTATGTCTCTTTGATCAAAGAGATTAGTGGAAATGCCTAGTGGGTACCTTTCACTCATCTTCCTGCCAGCTTATAGTTGTTAGTAAAGATGCACAGTAAACATCTTGCAGGCTCCTCTCTCTGTCGTTTGAGCTGGGCCTGCATGGAAAATTCATTAATTTGGATTCTGTTAGCTAGAAACTACAGTTGCCTCTATTCTAAAAGCTAGACAGCAGAGAAAGTTGGACCCTAAGGAAGGCTGAGCGCCAAAGAATGGAGGCCTTTGAACTCTAGCGCTGGAGAAGACTCCTGCGAGTCCCTTGGACTGCAAGGTGATCAAACCAGTCAGTCCTAGAGGAGATCAACCCTGACTGCTCTTTAGAAGGCCAGATCCTGAAGATGAAACTCAAATACTTTGGGCACCTAATGAGAAGGAAGGACTCACTGGAGAAGAAAGAGCCTAATGGTGGGAATGATGGAGGGCCAAAGAAGAAGAAGGGGATGGCAGAGAATGAGGTGGCTAGATGGAGTCATGAAGCAGTCAGCATGAGCTTAAATAGACTCCGGGGGATGGTAGAGGATGGAAAGGCCTGGAGAAACATTGTCCATGGGATCATGATAGTCGGACATGACTTTGCAACTAACAACCGTTGCCTCTTTCAGAATAACACATGAACAGAGTTGGAAAGGACCTGGAGTTCTAATCCAACCCTCTACTCAAGTAGGAGACCCTATACTATTCTAGACAAGTGGCTGTCCATCCTCTTCTTAAAGGCTTACAGTGATGGAGCACCCAAAACTTCTGAAGGCAAGCTGTTCCACTGGTGGATTGTTCTTACAGTCAGGAAATTTCTCCTTAGTTCTAGGTTGCTTCTCTCTCTGTTCAATTTCATGCTAAAATATCCTTGGATGTTTTAATTCTTAGAAAACCTTCTACTGGCTTCTATTTGTATCTGTTGAGTCATTGATCACATTGATTGATTAAAAAAAAAAAACACCCCAGGGGTCAGATTTTTAACCTGATTTTTAAAATTCTTCATTTTTCTTTTAACACAAGCACTTACAGAAAGTAGACAACAAGCAGTTTTCTCAGAAGAAGACATATTTATGGCTTCTTTTCCTGGTTTACTAATTAAGTGGCAGGATCCTGGTTTGGGGTTGAATTGAAAATAGAGAGAAAAAAAAAGTAATCTGCATTGGATTATCATCTACAAAAGATAAAATTTCTTTCAAGTTGGGCTTATTTAACACGATGCACATATCCATGTAGTTTTCTGATAAAGATGTGCAATGGCTGCCCACAATTTTTGGGTTCATTACAGAGAATTTGGGAATTTCTGGTGGTCTCCCACCCAACTAAATTGTTTTAATTGTTATTTTTAATAGTTTTAAATTGATTTAAATTGAATTTAAATTCTTAATGATATTTTTAATAGACAGCCTCTATCTAATTATTTTAAACG
>JAEANM010026348.1:0-10756 GCA_017656035.1 Myanophis thanlyinensis
GATAGATAGATAGATAGATAGAATAACTTTATTGTCATTTTGAATGTACACTATTAATCTGGAAGAGGGCTTGGTTGAGTCACTGAAACTTGAATGCCAGGTGCACCACTGCCAAATCCAGCAGCTGAAGAAAATTATGGTCTGCCGCCTGTGTGTAAATATGCAAGCATTTGTGTAGTTATGACACATATTAGGTGTTTGTTGAGAGGATCGTCAAATATCCTCAGGATATTTGATAATCCTCAGGATAAATGTTTCAGAGGAAGTATGCTTGTTACAATCAAAACTGCTGTCTTATTTTACACATTGTAGTTATACAGATATAACATCTATTTGTTAGGAAAAATTGGAAATGGAAACAAATCTAAGCTGATGAGGAATTGAATTCAGAATAATCCTTATTTAATAAAAAAGATTCCTGTTAATTTACAAATAATATATTGTGGGGAAAGCTGTGGCCTTTTTCAGAAAGTATATCTGAATCAGGTGATCATGGCCATAGTAAGCTCTTCCATTGCAGGAGAATTCCCTGCAAGAGAATTAAAACTGTTCCTGGCTCAGAATAAACCAATTATAAGAAACACAGAGCTTTGGCTCTTTTGTGCCTCTTCTCTCTCATAGCTCTGAATTTAAGCATCATGTGAAATCATGTGAATATATATGTGCATCTTTATCATTGAGTGATGTTGCCTTTTACAAGCTTAGATTGCTTATCCAGTTCATTTCATCTACGTACTTCAGTTAACAGCTCTATTTTCCTTCCTACTACCTGTCAACTAGAGATGGCAGGAATTGAACCCAACTTGAGTTATAGTGCATTCCACAAGCAAATATATAGGTGGAGAGAACAATCTGTTCCCGAACTGTGTCAGTTTTGTACATAATGCTGGCAGCTTCAGGCGGCAGATACTGAGGGATGAGGAGGGCCAGGATATTGTTAAATGTATCATAAAGCATGTCTTGGATGGAGGCAGCTTGCTGCTTGAAAAATTCTGCCCAACTGCCAGTATTAAAATAATACTAATAACTTTCTATATGTAGAATAGAAATGGGATGGGGCTGCATCTTGCTATTTACTTCAGACAGCACAATGTTTGGGTTAGTTTTGTCTATATGGCTTTTCATCTTACTATAACAAAAAAATGCATACTGTGCAGAGCATATTATGCCATATATATAGCTTTTGTTTGAGTGCATTGTGTCTGTCTGTGCACGTGTCTTCAAGACAGTGTTGACTCTTGGCCATTGTCTGGATAGTTCCCTGCAGTTTTCTTGGCAAGATTTTGGAATGGTTGGTCTTTACCTTCTTCCTAAGGTTGATTGATTGGCCCAAAGTCACCCAGCAGGCTTTTGTGCCTAGGGTCAAATTAGATCTCACAATTCCCCAATTTCTAGCCTGTTGCTATAGCCAGTGCCCCAAACTGGCTAGACACAGAAGAAGGCGAAATGAGAAGACAGACTTGTCACCTCAGGTCCATGACGATCTCTTTGGCCTTCAAATGAATATGGTATAAGACAAAGAAAAATAAATCAACAATTGCCTCCAGAAGTTGTGGGTGCTCCAACACTGGAGGTTTTAAAGAAGAGATTGGACAACCATTCATCTGAAATGGTATAGAGTTTCCTGCTTGGACAGGGAGTTGGACTAGAAGACTTCCAAGATCACTTCCAATTCTGTTATTCTGTTCTGTTCGGTTAATCAGGTAATTTCTTCTACATAAACTTCCTTCTGGTTCTGCAATTTGCACTACAAAAATATTGACCGGGTGAAATGCTGGTTTGGTGCCTTATCTCTGCAACCTTAACTAGAGGCAGTTCAGTCTTTCAAATGCACTTAAACTTCCAGATGTAAGATTACTCAGGTATTCATGTGAGTGATGAATAAAAAAAATAGATCATCACACCTGAGCAATCTCTTTCTTCTACTGTTTCCTTTTAACATTTTTGTTTAGGTATCTCTGGTCATTCTCCTTCCTTCTTAAAGATCACTGCTCTAGGGTGCTGTCTGTTCCTGTACTGTATTCACTGGTGAAGGCAATTCTCTGCTGCAGTATTTATTCTCTCTCCAATACTGTAGTTTTTGTTCTTAGCACAATGTTTTCCCACTATGCATGCAGTACAAACATTAGGGAACTCTCAGAAAACGATATCTGTATCTTCCCAATAAGCTAGCTCAAATGATTTTTCAAGAATGAAGTACAAGGAAGTCCCTGTCTGACAAGTTGAGGCAGTTATGGAGAGGTGTTTCACTGATGCATAGATAGTAACCAAACAACACCAAGCCCAACTAAGTCCTGCTACTAATTTGCATGGAAAAAATATCTATCAGAAAAAAACAAAAACACCAAAAAAAAAAGAAATTTGATTGAATAAAGTGAGAGTCCTTTCTGACTCACTCTACTGAATTAGATTCAGATTTAGATTTTATTTATCACATACACAATCATACATGGTCACTATGTATTGAAATGCTTTGTGTAACATTCATGATCATAGAATTAATTAAAAGTTTACACTTTAGGAAATGTACACTTTAGGAAATTAAATTAAGATTAAATTAAATTTACAATTTAATTTACAATTTGGAGTTCTGGAAGAGCGAGGGGTGGGTGGGATGTCTGTTGTCCCTCGGCTACTCACAGCAGTCCTCACTGTTCCTTGAAGTTGTTGCTGTGGGTCCGCTCCTGGTGCTGCTGCCTCTAGCAGCCTGGTTGGCCAAGGCTGTTTCTGGTGCTGCTGTCAGTGGGCCTGGTTTCCAGAGGCTTCTCCTGGTGCTGCTGCCTCCAGCAGTCCTGGCTAAGGCCGATCCTGGCGCTGCTGCTCTAGTGGACCTCGGTGGTTCTTGTAGCCTCCGCGTTCGGCTCCTCAGTGGTCTCGGGGAGTCCTCTGCTTGATCTTCTCAGGATGTCTCAGCGATCCACATGGCTTCTGCCTTGGTGCCTCAGCTGTTTCTCGGAGTCTGCAGAGCCTCCGGAGCTTTTGCTTCCTCGCCTCTGTGCTCCGCTCTGGTGTCGCCGTCCCGGCCTGCCCCGGTGGAGCCTGTCGATCACTTACACTCCACTCTGGCACCCCAGCCGTCCTCATCTGCCCTTTGTCACCATCGTCCCAAAGCCTTCTTCCTCCGTTCTTGGTCCCCGCTGTCTCTCCCAGTCCAGCCAGCTTGGCCACCAGAGCAGAGCTGCTCCAGGATGTCTAGATCACCCAGATTGTCAAGTCTGAATCAAATTAGTCAAATCTGTTAATCAAATTTGCTAATTTGGCCAAAAAAACCTGTTAATTTGGCCAAAGAAACAAGAAGAGGATTGGAGCAGTCACGACAGCTGCCTGTCTCGACGGTGCCATCTTTTAAATGGCAGATAAGCTTTGACATCTGGAATGTATTAAGTTTTTGTTTGATAGTGCTCGGGTCTAGGTTTTTTTTTAATTATGCTTTAACTGATTTGTATTTAGTGATAATTCTTTTATATTTTCTTTGTTAGGGTAAATAACATTAAGAGAGATATTTAGCAGAAATGTGGGGTAAAGACTCAGTGAATTCAATATATGAGTACAGACATTACTTATGAACTTTCAAGTAACAAAATTTTGCCAATATGAACAAGCCTGTCCACAAGTCCAACTTAGAAAGTCCTAAAAATCAAGAGGTTAGTTTATACACCACACATGTATGCTTATGTGGACTTGCAAACAAAATGGACTTACCTTAGCCTCTTGGAATGTAAATTGTTTATAAGTAAAAACCATTTTTGTATGTAATAGAAATTGTTTAGGTCTTTATTTCCGTTTTCTACTTGAACTTTTAATTTCCCATAAAAAATTATTCTCGCTGGATTTTATTGTCATGAAAGACAGTTATGCATAAAAATTATAGTATGGAGTAGTTCCTAAGATGTTGATCTGGGAGACAGGAGATTCAGTATCCAGTCTACTTTCATCTACAGAATGTAACTTGGAACCCATCACACTTTCTCAGTTCAGTCTGCTTGACAACATTGTGGCTGCAGGGAAAACCTAGAGAAAGATAAAATTCTGCCTTGAGCTCCTCAATGAAAGAAAGAAAAGAATAGAAAAGAAAAGGAAGGAAGGAAGGAAGGAGGCTTGAAAGGTTTAAAAGATAAAAATAAAATGGCAAAAAGATATTTTTAAATGAATGATTTAAAAATATTGTATTATATATTATAGCTTTATTGAATCATAACAGAAAAATATTATTGTAAGAACATTCATATATATTATTTTATATTATGTTGCTATGATAACATAATAATTACACATAATACATAAAACAGGAATGAGGTAAATTTATGTTGGTCAACTGTGTGACTATAATTATAATGTCATTTCTCTCTGTATATATTTAAGCAGTCTGAGATTAGATATGAAAATTATTTCTCCCTCCCTCCCTCCCTCCCTCTCCTTCTCCCTCTCCTTTTCTATCAACATCTTTGAGAAAGGAAAAAGACAAAAACAAAAGGGAAATAAGGGGTGGGGGGAGAAGAGAGAAAAAAACAATAAACAGGAAATTTACGAACAACATAGAATTAAAAAGGTCAAAATTTGTTAAGGAAGTATTTCCTAGCTAATTTTTCACACACATCTAAATATTTTATACCATTATAAAACCTGTAAGTCATTATTATATTCCAAGTAATATAGATATCAGTAATAATAATCAGCACAATACAAAACATAAAATAAGATACAAGGATCAATTTCTAAAAGATCAATCCTTATTTGGCAGATCACTGAAAATTCAATTATTAAAATTTGTGCTAAGAGAATTGTAAGTGTACATACAGTACAAGCCTTTATGTGGAATTATAATTCAAAAATTATAACTGAAGTTGAATTAAATTCTAGGATTGGATAGTTTTCTTGATAAGATCTTTTAGAATTAGTTTGCCATTGGTTTCTCCCTATGGTTGTGAGAAAGTGATGGGCCCAAGATCATATGGCTGGCTTTGTGCCAAGGTGGGACTAGAACTCTCAATTTTAGTCTGATGGCTTAACCACCATGCCAAACTGGTTGTCAATAAAATAATAGCTGAGGAAATCCAGCTCTTGCATTTTGTTTCATTCTATTACAACCAACTTTTTCGCAGCATTCACTAGGTATCATTTCTGCCCCTTTATACACACCCATTCACACAAATATAAGAGGGACATTGTCCTCTGCTACAGATCCAGAACCAAGATAGGAAAAATAGTTTACTTGATTAGATAAGGAACATCCAAGATAATTACAGCCATATCCATTTAATACAGGAAGAATTTGAGATCAAATTTGTACATCAAAGGAAAATAACCAATTCAGAGTATAGGCCAAGATGTATGAACATGAGCAAAGAAAACAAACTTGAGGTTTCAAGGGCCAGTGTAAATATGTCTTTCAAAGATTTATGTTGCCACTTGGCTAATTTCGAAAGAAGGATTTTAAGTTTCAAAAGATCTGTCTGTTCTAGACCCAGCCAGCACTCGTTGTTACTGTTACAGAAGTCCCAAAGGTGCTTTTTCAAAAGGCAACTGGACTTTGTGGTTTTTCTTTGAAGACGTTGCGCTTCTCATCCAAGAATGGGACAACCATGACCTGGATGACTGAGAATCTCCGTAGACATTTATTGTTACAAAACTTGTTTCCTTCTTCAGGCCACCATTATTCAAGAGGCCCCAACTTCAGGCACTGCTCCATCGCTCTATTCTCTGGTCCTGGATATGGTAATGGGCAACTCAGGAAGAGTTCCTATGTGCTCACTAATAGTAATTTTTAAAAAAATGTTCTAATCACATACAAGTAAGTAAGCCCTCGACTTACAACAGTTCATTTAGGGACCGTTCAAAGTTACAACGGCTCTGAAAAAAGCAACTTATGATCGCTTTTCACATTCGCACTCTCTCTATATGACATTAGTTGCCTTGTTTTAAAAAATGGTCTCCTTCACTTCGGTACTGGTGACCCTATGAATGTAGATTTTTTTATACGACTCAGATAGATTTCTGCAAAAAGTACTAATAAAGTACTGTATACCTGTTATTGCTTATCTAATCTTGGTATCTTCTCCTTTGTGACATGGGAATCTAATTGTGGAGTGTGTACCATTGTTGTCTAGCCTGTGAGGCAAGAACAGCATTGCTTTTGCACTCTGCCCTGATGTTTAATGAAGATGAGTAATAAAGCTACATGTTTGAGCTTTATTTCTTTTTATTGTGGTTCATTATTTTGCCTTCCTCATTCTATATCACTGGTGCCATATTGCACTAGAATTCAGAATGGATAAATATCCAGGCAGCATATACATTTAACAACTACAACACAGGTAGACCTCATTTAGCAGCCACAATTGGGACCTGCAACTTGGTCATTAAATAAAGCAGTAACTAAGTGAAACCACAACTGTGCTAATGATCTTACCTCGGCTTTCCTTTGCTTTACAGACCTGTGAATATCATAAAGTGAGGATTGGTTGCCAAGTTACTTTTTTAACAGTTATTTTTTGCCATAGTTGTAACTCTGAATTATTGCTACAAGTAGTCCTCAACTTACAACAGTTCATTTAGTGACCATTCAAAGTTACAACAGCAGTGAAAAAAGTGACTTATGATCATTTTTTCATTGTTACGATCTTTGAAGCATCCCCGTGCTCATGTGATCAAAATTTAACTGGTCCATACTTACGACATTGCAGTATCCCAAGGTCACGTGTTCACTTTTAGCAAATTTCTGACAAGCAGTCAATAGGGAAACCAAATCCACTTAATAACCATGTTACAAACTTATCAACTGGAGTGATTAACTTAACAACCATGGCAAGAAAAGTCATAAAATGGGTCAAAATTCACTTAAATATCTCACTTAACAGAAATTTGGGCTGGTTGTAAGTTGAGGACTACCTGTAGTCAGTCACTAAATATGGACAATTATTATTTAGGTAATGTGTAGAAATGACATCGGACGTTTAATTGCAAAGTAATCTTTGCAGCATAGATAGAGTAAAAATGAGACAGAGCTTTTCATCTTTTCCTATTAAGTTCTGGAAGTAAATTATTAGTAAAGATACTATCTGTTAAAACAATAATAAAGCCAACTGTAATAATTATATTTCACCTGAGTGACTGAGTGATTTACAATTATTAGAAACATTTAAAAATAATGCTATAAAAACACAAAAACAGCACAAGAAAGAACAAGGTTGGCAAAGAAAATAAACCTAGAGGGCAGCAAAGAAAAGGAAGAGCATTAGTCATCCTTGCTAACCGCCTGGCAAGAGTCACGTCTTCAGAGCTCTTTGAAACATCAGCAGGATGAGGGCCATTTGAACATCAGAAGGACTCTTGCTCTAGAATGTTATGGGCAGCTATATTTTTAAAGCCCTTGAATATGTTACTTAATCATTGATAATGATCATTCATTTGATAACTGATTAGTTTTGATTAATAACTGATTAGTTTACTAAGTCCTCCAATTACAACAGTTCATGCTGACCGTTCAAAGTTACAACGGCACTGAAAAAAGTGACTTAAGACCATTGTACACACTTATGACCTTCGCAGCATTCCCATGGTTATGTGATTTACATTCAGATGCTTGACAACTGGTTCATATTTATGACGGCTGCAGTGTCCTGGGGGTGGTGGTGGTGGTCATGTGATCACTTTTTGCAATCTTCAGATTAGCAAAGTCAACAGGGAAATCAGATTCATCTAACAACTGTGTTACAAACTTAAGAACTGCAGTGATTCACCAAACAAATGTGGCAAGAAAAGTTGTAAAATGGGTCAAAACTCATTTAACAAATTTCTCACTTAGCAACATAAATTTTGGGGTCAATTGTGGACGTAAGTTGAGGACTGCCCATATTTAGGCTGCAATGCTACATCTTTTTAGCTTATAAAGTGCATTGGCATATGTAATATTATTTACTTCTGAGCAGGTGTGTAGAATGGTGTTCCAACTGAATTTGATACATTTTTTTAAAGTCCTTATCAAGTAAGAACAAAGTTAAATTTAAGTAGCACAATTCAGTGCCAGTTTTCCAAGTTCAACAAATGGAATATTTTGGCATTTGTAAAACAATATGATGAACTTTTACAGTAAATTAATTGCTAGTTGTATTTGAAGAGCAAGTTTGCCATGAAGATGGAAATAAGGAAATTCATTCAGGAAGACATATGTTTCTGAGTCATAAAAACCAGCTGGATGATTTTGGGGTAATTGGCCCCTTCTCTCAGCCCAATTCACCTCAGAGAATTGTTATTGTGGAAAAAAACGGGAGAAGGAAGGAGTATTATGAAGGAGTATTATGCTTCCTCCTTCAGTTATTTAAAAAATAATAAAGTTAATTTACTAGTTTATAAATAAAATAAAAATAGTATTAAAATGACAATAAAAATCATATTAAAATCACACTCTGATCTTCTACCGGATCTCCTCCATGAACATCCCATTGGCTGAAATATCTTCTAATTGTTTCCCTGATGGGAAGAGCATCAATTTATATTTTTTACTCATTTATATTGCCACCTATGGAGACTCAAGGTGGCTTACAAGAATATAAAAATATCATATATATATGCAGGTCTAGGTCTGTTTGGGTCTTTTACCGTGTAAATTTGAGAATATCTTCTTGCACTGGCACGAAGCAGAAGGCACCAGCCTGATGACATATATATATATGTTTTCGTAAATTTTCACGGGTGCAGGTATGTAGGTCTAGGTCTGCTCGGGTCTTTTCCCGTGTAAGTTTGAGAATATCTTCGCAACGTTTTGGCCAAGTCCCACTTGCCATCTTCAGGCTGGTGCCTTCTGCTTCGTACCAGGGCAAGATATATATCTATATATATGAAAAATAGATTAATAAAATAACCCCCCACCCTCCACGCAGTGACAACACATCACACAAGCCATTTAATGGGTTCCATCCTGCTCTAGGTTCCCCAGGCTTCCTGGCACAACCCAGGTCTTCAGCGTCTTCTGGAAAAGTGTTAGAGTGGAGGCCATTCTAATCTTTGGGGGTATGATGTTCCAGAGAGAGGGAGCCACCATACAGAAGGCCCTTCTTCTGGGTCTCATCAGGCATACTTAAGGGTAAGAGGCCCACAACATTTCTTGCCGCCCCGCTCTTATGGGTTTATTTATTGATCATCCAGCTTAGGTTGTGAATGTATATTTTATGATCTTTTGAGTTGTAAAAATAAATGTATTTTGCAAGTCACTAGTTTTTGTGATTCACAACCAAAAGGGAAACATAAAATTGAAATACTTAAAAAAAAAAAGATTCAGAGTGCAGAGAAGAGTTTGTATATGCAATTTGCAAAGTCTGTAATTAGGCATCATTTTCTTAGTTGGGACTTGTAGAAAAATGAAGGAAAGTACTTGAAGAATTATAGTAATATAAAGTACACAGTTTTGAGGTAGTATTAGCAAGAGAACATCAACAGACCTAAACTTTCGACTTTGAGTCCAGCGGTATCAGCAAGAAAGTCCAAATTATACACGATGATTTTCTTTAGAGTGTGATACTGCATCAAAATAATATAATTTGAAGCTCTTCATTGTTGGTCAGTTATTAAGTGTCATGCTGTGCAATGATTAATCATATTAACTTCCACTATGCCATATTTGTCTCTATGTCTGTGCATTGGTCGTAGTAAAAACAATCTTTCTACACTGTTTTGTTTGTACAAATAAAAAACAACTTCCGTGTAAAACTGGATGGAATGCTGATTACTCCTTATCATTTTCTCACCCCATTCACCCACTTTGGGTAGTTATATAAATGCAAAAATATATGTAATTTTGAGGCTTAACATCAGTCATGCTGTTCTTCAGAGGATGAGTATATATAAATAAAATTAAAATAGTATCTGGAAAAAAAACTACAGATACAAAATGAGAAATGCATCATTCTTTAACAAGATTAACATATATTAGGTTAAGCAGGTCAAATTGAATATATACAAGAACAGATGGAAGGGTGTGTAATTAATTTTACAGTGTTTAAAATCATTTAATATTTTAATATGGTTTAGTACGGCTTAGTAAAATGGCTTACTAAATTTTGTACAAAAAGTCTAGAAAATGTTAATGTAATTCATGTTAATTTTAATTTTCATTGAAAATACACTAATCCTGTCAGTTTACAGAAAAAATGAATTTTCACTGAAAATATTTTCAAATGTTTAAACAATGATTGATTAATAATTCAATGATCAATGATTAATAATATGTAAAAGTTTTAAAAGAATGAAAAAACAGTCAAATATACTAATCAAGTATAATGTTTGAAGAACTATGTCCATTTTTATAATTAAAAAGCAAATAAACCTATTATTAAAGCAAACAGGTGTTCTTTTAAAAAGTGTGGGATGGGATTTCAACATGTTACCTAGAACATGTTATATTATAACATTTCCTTGAATTTATTTCAAGAAACAAAGGGCTAAGTGAACAATAATATACAGGTAAATATGTGTATTGTCTGTTTTGCCCAGGACTAATTATCAGATTAACAAAACATTGGAGGCTGATCTTTTTTAAAAAAAATCAATATCCTTTTCAACAAACTGTAACAAACAATACATAAAAAATGTACACAAGAGCATTTTAGATGATTAGATGATTTTCAGTTTGTGATTCAGTTTTGATATTTTTAAAGTATTACTTTCCACAAAAAGATTGAATGTAGACCTTGTTAAGTTTTTTTCCTTCTTAAAATTACTAATGTTCTCACATTCAAATGTTACACACACACACACACAC
>JAEANM010026349.1:0-10756 GCA_017656035.1 Myanophis thanlyinensis
GTGATCAGAGAGAGAGAGAGAGACAAAGACAGAGAGGAATGCTAAAGTTTAACCAAAGTCGTAACAATTTTTAAAGTGCCTAAGTATAAAGCTTTTTCAAGTATTCCTGCATTAAAATTTTCTTTCTGATAGATTTATATTTTGGAGATTTCCCTGCTTGGTGAATTGCTCTATTCATTACATGACTAATAGCAAGGAAGAAATCAATGAAAATGTGATAAATCTAAAATAATATAAGCTGTAGGATTTCAGTGAAGGTGAGATATTGAGGATACTCACTTATCTGATGACAACTGCAAGATATGCCATTCTTTACAAAAACCCCTCCTTCTTGAATAGTTGTCACTTTATTTACAAGATGTATTTTTACTTGATCAAAATCATCGCATTTGATTTGACAGACAGAAGAGCCCTACTTTATCCTTAAGTTATACACAATGATTTAAGAACATATTGCAAATCCTGGTTTGGAATTATTAAGTTGCTGAGCTTCACACAACAATTAAGAGCCAGTCAGCCAATCAACCAACCCACCCACCCAAGCTTTAGTTCAGCACAGTGGAAAAACTTAGCTGCAGTTGTAAAGTACTTTAGCTGGAATAGTCATACTATTGAATCTGTTACAAATCTGCATACATTTGCCTTTTTTAGTAAGTGGAAAAAAAATTCACCATGGAAGACACAGATCCTACAATAAAGTTTCTTCATAAAAGTAATGTTCTTATAAATGATGCAGGACTTTAATAATACCTGGCTATTCATTTATTGCCCACTCTACGTTCTGTGGTTAATTAATACATTCAGTACTCGGTGTTATTTTATTCGGGAAGGAAATATTAAAAGGCCAGGACTGATAGGAGTTGGAGTTAAACAATAATTGGATGAGTTTCTGCCAAATTCCATGACTTCACAGACTACAAGACTGGGGAGACCTGGCTTGGCAGTAAGTTGTGTTAAATATTCAGGATATTTCTGTTGAGCACAAGGCAAACATGTGCCAACAGTGCAATGCAGCTGGTAAAAATGCAATTGTTCATTAGGGGTTTATTAATAGGACTGTAGAGCCCATATTTCTAACACAAATATTATACATGCAATTTTGGTTCCACTAGGTAGTGCATCTCTTGCACAAATAGTATTATTGTACTTCCATTGCTAACTTGCAAGTTCTGAGTTACTATGATTATTACTATGAAATTTTCTCTTACAGTATAAACCACTTTATGGCAAAGGACATAGTGATACTCTTGGGTGGATGGAAAATGCAAGCAATGGAATTCTAGCAAGGAAAAAAAATGTAGTTAGGGGTTTTGGTCCTTCCGTTGTAAAATGTCTGAAGCCCATGTAACCTTATAATACAACATGCAGCAAGCATGAATGCGGTCACAAAGACAAGTGTGCCAAGGGAGAAATAAAATGAAATATGTAACGCTCTATAGTCTATAGCAATATGAGATAACAGGCAAAATCAAATTAACCTACCACCCAAAAGATTGTGCAAATGATGGAACACTTTTAAGTGAATTCTTCTTTCGTTATATCCTTATCAGAACCCAAAACCTCAGCTTAGTATTTCTAGAAAGATAGAAAATATTTCAAGAACTTTATTTAATATACCGGTATTACTTTTGTAGACTTATATACACTTAGCCTAGTTATAAAGTATACTAATGAACTGGAACCTTTTTATCTTGATGTATGCAGGGAATTGGACTATAGCTCGTGAGATATTTTTTTACATTTTTTAAATAGGCAGTTTATTGAAGGAGAAAACAAGTCTGTTTTTTTTTAATCTCATTAGATTTCTAGAATTCAGTTCTCTTTGCATTAAGAATCAGGTCTAATGAACCAATAATATACAAACAATAATTTTTAAAACTTGATCACTAATAGGCTAAAATTATGTTTTGTCACTTATATTTCTACTATTTTTCCAAAGTATTTTATTTATGCTGTTGAAGCAAACTAATGAATGCTTAACCAATGAGAGGTTTGTCAAAATCTGAGTGTAAAAGGCAGATCATACGGAATGCCCATTCCACACTGATTGAGAATCGATGATTTTTATTTAATAATATATATATTATTAATAAATAATATACATATTAATATATGTTCATTCAAGCTGCACATTGATTACATGCAGGACAAATCCTTCAGATACAATTAACTCTGTAAACTTCTACAAAGCCTTTCTCTCTACAGGCAAGAAAATCTGGCCTGCCCCTTTTACTGCCAAAAATACCTTTTAAATGATTTATGTCATAGCTTAAAATCTTGCCAGTGCATCATTACAGTCTTCTCCTTTCTTTAGTTAGCCCTCATCATGAAGTCAGGGCCAAGTGAAACATATTTCAAAAAGTAAAAATGCCCAAACTATGGAATTTAAACAGGAAAAAAAAATAGGGTGTGGAATACAGAATGCACTCATTTAACTGGCAATTAGTTTTCTGCTGCAGTTTTCCTATCCCCCCTACCTCCTACAAGTGCCAAGTTCTGATGTGGCAACTCAACATAGAGAATTTAGAAAGAGTGTCACGAGAAAATTAAGTAACAGGAACAACCTTAATGCATTTTTGCTGTTAAAATCTACTATCAATAGCACATCATTTATACTGTATCAATTAATCCTGGAAAAGTACATTTGAAGAACAAATGTTTGGTTATAGGTAGTCCTCATCTAGCAAGCACAACTGGGACCATCAACTAAGGGAAGTGGTTGCTAAGTGAAGCCACAACTGTACTTATCACTTGATTTCAGTTTTCCTTTGCTCTAGGCCTGCGGAGGCCATATTCACACACACACACACACTTCTCAACTGCCCATCTACCTCAGAGAGTATATGCAAGAACTTGCATCAGTTACTTTTTCATCATTATTATTACTGGAAATGGTCATTAAATAAATCAGCCACTAAACAAGGACAACTTGCAATTAATTAAAATTAATGTGTTAATTTAAATTTTAAAAATTAATTTCTAATCCATTTTAAAAAAATAATCCCCATTTGATCTCAGTTGAACAAACATGGAAACAGTAAAAGTTTAAAACACATGCTCTAATATCGATTATTAATCCAAACATTGTTTACATCTAAAGTAAAGATGGAAAAAAATGAAATGTACTATAATTGAAACACAATTTTTGACTCTTCAATCTGAATGCAGCTTGGCAGATGAACGTCATGACACAGATGAAAGAAACGGTGTCTAACATACTTGCACCTTGACAAGAATTCACTCCCAGATCCTGCAATATGTTCAATATATTTTTTATGACTGAATGGCCCTATGAAACAATAATCCTTTAAAAACTGTATTTTGAGATGAGTTCCAGTTTCAGCCTTGGAAATACTTAGCCTGCTACAAGTAATTATTGAATCTTACAATCAAGCATCTCATAATTACTTTTGATCATGTATAATGAATAAATCTGATATGCACACTGACTGAATGGAATAAAGACTTAGAGATTCCTACTTTGCTTAGATTCTCATTTTGTCTGTCAGTGTTCACTATCAAAACATCTTAGATTTATTCAATTGAAAACAGCATTTCATATTCAGTGTATTGCACTGCATTTACACAGGAAAGATTTGAGTGACAGAATTGTCAAGTTAAGAGATGCAATGGAACTATTCCATTTAAACAGCTGCTTGCAGTGTCCTACAACAGATCCATTTTGGAACTTATTATGTGTATTAACTCAATTTTGAGATAACTCAATTTTGAGACAAAATGTCACATTCTCAGATGTTCATTCTTTTGAACTACATTTCTACTGCATGGAAATTGCATTTGGACAAAGAATGTGGAGAAAGCACAAAGGCATTTTAAAAAATAAAGTAAAGCTGTTTGCTGAGGAATGGGCAAAAATTCCTACGCAGCAATAAGTTATAGGAAAAGGGTGGTTGTAGTTATTGCAGCTAAATAGTTATGAATTTAAGGCAGTGATTACTTTTCCACACCAGCACATTGCATATACCGTAACTTTTTTCTCCCGCTATAGAAAGCATATTTAAGTTATGCATGAATTCAGAAAATCTGAAACAAATGCTTTTTCGCAATATTTGAAAAGTTCCAAATGAAAAGAAAGCGTTACTTATTCTTCCTAAAACCCTTCTACACCGAAAGGCCAGCAACAGAATCAATAATAAACACATTTTGTTGTAAAGTGGGAATCCATTAGTAAGGCCATGAAAGAAATCCAATGTCCGACTATCCCCTTGAGTATATTTTTTCTACATATTTTCAGATAGGAGCATAATACCAAATATGGGAGGAAACAATCCAATTCCCTTTTTGCCTTTCAGCTCATCTCCAGAGACTATCCAGGCAGAAATTTGTTTAGCGACAAATTCGCTAAGTCAGTTCAGCATGACTGAATTCAATTTTGTTCTTGCTATCTTTTTTATCTTTAATTAGTTTTATTGTAATTTCTTTTGACAGTTGTGAGTTGGGTGGCATGCAAGCTTAATAAATTATCTTTATATTTTAAAAAATTGGAGGGGCTATTTCAAGTTAGAACCAGCAGCATGAAAGTAACTAATAAGGCTTCGCTTAAAGATGGTACTTAATCCATAACATTCAAAGTCTAGCACTTATCATTTTTCTACCGTTTTACAAAGCAGTGCTGCAGTCATAGTATTGTGCAATACAAAATATCCAGGTGATCATTGCGGTGAACTTTTAAATCTTATCCGTAGCTCATGTTCATAGGCGACTTCTATTTTGTACAAGTCTTGTAGACTGACTTCCACAAGTGCAATAAATAATCCTGTGTTATCACTTCATTTATTTTTTACATCAAGTTATGGCTTAAACATTTGCTCTACCAAGTCTGAAGAGACTGATATTCAATAGAATTTACTCTTTTTATTAACTGCAGTGACTTTTCATCATAGAAGCAATAAATAGAAATCTTATATTTTTTTATAAAATTCATCATTCAAGGTAGCAACTTTTACTGACATGAAACCACTGTTAACATAATGAGCCGTTTAAAATAAACTTTTAAGTCTCTGAGGACAGAATTTCAGTTATGGAGCTGGAGAAAAAGATCTATCATCACCGGTCATCCTTCTTAACGTTTATGATTGAGTGATCTGTAGGGCCTCCAACATGTCTTCTACAGCTTTCAGTGAATACTTGGTCTCTTTCTTACTACGGCCAGCATACTATGCAAAACAAAAGCAAAAAATATATTTTAAAAAACACGTGCAGATAAAGTAGAACAGTCAATGGTAGCCCTAGGTTTCAATAATCACAAAATGTTTATTTATTTAAAATTCATTTGAAATATACTTCAGCAAAATTTGATTATAAAGGAATAAATTTTAAACTCTATGTTTAAAAATGTTTAAACATGTTAAAATGATTACCAGAGGTAAGGAATGGGGCAGTAAAAAACAAGGCAAGAAATTGGCTATGATCAGAGCATTCATACTTTGCTCTCTCAATTTTCTGCGAATGAATTTTATTTTGTCCGTGTAATTGTTATATATATATATATGCACACATTTTTTCTTTAATTAATGTTGCCTTGAATAACACTGTTTGATTGGTATGTTTGTTTTCTCATAATTAATTTATTAAACAGCTCATGAGCCATTGACAAAAGGTAATATTACATTTGAAACAAAATTAAACTATTAACCTGCTTTTGACCTTCTGAATATTTTTTAAACTTGAGGAATCTTGATTCTATAGCCTAAGATTTCAAAGAAAATAAAAGGAAACCAAAAGGTTACATTGGAATAGCCCTCTCTACTCACTTCAGAAATTGACTAGAACCTGTGCATTTCAGTTTAACGTAAAATAAAGCTGATTGCCAAAATGAATTCAGAAAACTTTGATTTATTCCTTCTTTAAATACATTAAATATATATATATATAAGATATTAAAAGGCTCCATGGAAAGGCATTGGCATGATTGAAACAATAATATGCTGGTGTTACACAAACAGACATCGAGAAGTCTTCAATATAAGTTACCCAGATATGTTTTAGTTTATTATACAATGTTTTATTACACCACTGTAACTATACATTTTCTCTCATACAGTTCTCCTCGTACAGACGGCTGGTGAAGACGTGCCTCTAAATTATATAAATTCTGTAATTTGGCATGCTCTTTAGGTGAGATGTTTGTGTGTGCTTTAAATCTATACCATATGGCTACAAAGACACATCTGAGAATGCTCCGACATCTCATTAAATTACAGGAAACATTGGCAAAACAGTCCATCATTATCAACTCTTCAAGAGTGTACGAGTAATCCTGTAAGATCTGATCAAGGGCTATGTAAGCCAACATTCTACTATGCAATAGCTAATAAAGTATTTTTTAAGAAGCCCACAAGCAGGATTTGAAGGTAAAAGGATATACTCTGCTCATCTTACAGTAATTGGTACTGTAAAATAGATGCCTGAGCAAAGGCAGTGGCTCAGTTCAACCATTCGTCTACTGTTTGAAATTATGAAGGTGTAGGAAAGAAGCGACTTAAAACTGGCCCTCACACTTATGACCATTACAGTGTCCCAGTGGTCACATCAGGATCTCAGTGCTTAGCCATCAGCCTGGATTTCGATCAATTGCAGCATCCCATGATGATATGAAGATAATCTCTGACCTCCCCAGCCAGTTCCAACAAGTAAAGTCAATAAGGAAGCCGGAAGGAGGTTGCAGGTTGGAAGTATATGATGTCTCACTTAGTGACCAATTGAAAGAAGATAATAAAAACATGGGATGTGGTCCCATGAGGTCTCGCCTAACGTCTGTATGGCTTACTGAATTTTACAGTCCCTGTCCTCGTTGTAAACTGAAGACTATATGCTATGACAGTGGTGGCAAACCTAGAATCCAGAGGTGGCACTTAGAGCCCTGTGGGCATGCGTACCATTGCCACACCTCAGCTCCACCGTGTTTCTCCGTGGTGTTTCTCGCCATCATTTGCAGGAAAACAGAAGTTTGTGGGACTAAAAAAAAAAGTTGTCAATCAATTGCAACTTCCCGCAAAAGAAAAAGATCTCGCCTCCTGCAGAGCTGCCGGTGTTGTGACGCCCCTCCTCCCCGCTGGTCTTCGTCTCTCTCTGACGCCTGCACGTGCGACAGAGAGAGACAGCGAAATCTAAAGACTTTAAGTTTGGGCACTCGGTTTCTAAAAGGTTCGCCATCACTGTACTATAATGTAGTACAGACGCAGTGTACTACAATGCAGAACTTGATTAGTGCAGTTAAGGAAACCTATGAAACGATCAGATTATTCAAACCTGCATTGTTCACAAGGATATTTCTATAGAAAAAAATATGGTAATTGGTTCCAGCTCAACAGAAAAAGGCAATGGAAAAATTTAAACATAAATTTTTATGCATGTTTTAATAAATTAATACAGTGAAGGATTTTTAAAAAATGTACTTAGAATTTAAATGTACGGTTAAGCAAGTCATAGAGTAGTTATAGAAAGCAAGGGAAAAAAATAGATTTAGGTATTCCAACATCTCATCCTATTTTAGTGGTGCTATGACCACATTAATGTCACTTAATTATATAAAACTTTTGCTGTAATGTAATGAAAAGAGTCGTCTACTACAATTTTTTGTGTCATCAAGTCGATTTTTGAATCCTGGAAGCTGCATGGAAAAATCCCTGAAGTTTTGTCGGCAAGATTTCTCAGAACTGGTTTGCCACTGTCTCCTTCCTATAGCTGATCACCTATAGCTTACTAGTTCACGGTTACTTGGCTGGCTTTGTGTCTAAGGCGTGGCTAGAACTCATGGCTTCCCAGTTTCTATCTTGATGCTTTAACCACCACACCATTTTTCTGTGCATACACAAATGATTCAGAATCTAACAGTTCTAACCTATTATCGGTGGAGTTATTTACTTCCTTAAAATTTCAGTTCTTGTTCCATCCTCACTTAAAAAAAGGAAGTGAACATGAATACTTCATTGTTCTGCTCACAAGGTGGCAACCTTTAGCAACAGAGATGTTTCAAAGAAACAATACCTACATTTTCAGTCCATTTGCTGGGTTTTTAGGTTTTTAGTAGCTTTAAATACATATGGACAAGGCAAACCACATGGTGCACTCAGGTCAAGCAAAGTTTGGTATTTTCAGCAGTTTTTTTTATGGCATCTTTTATAAGGGTAGGGTGTAAACTTGATATTCAGGCCAATTTCTCATTTATGTAATTTTATCCCACCTATTTAAATTCCCCTTGCAGTTTTTAGCTAGATATGGTATCTGTCACTTTTCAGCTAAAATACAGCTGAAGTATGCAATATATCATAAAATACATGAAGTCACAAAGAAATGCTGACATTTGTTTTAAGGATATTTTAGTTGAGTAACAATGCAACTGTTCTGTTAAGTATCAACTGAAAGGGGAGCCAGTTAACGATAATTTTGATTCACTTCCAAAATAACTTCCCAATAGCTTTGGAACTGAACCATAAAGTTATAAAATATAAATTGCATTTTATAATTTTGTACTGCTGAGTTTAGAAATAATGCATATAAAGAACTCTTAGTATCTAACTTTACAGAACTTTACAGTAACTTGTAAACTGAACAAGTTTACAAGTTACTATTATTATATTAAAGTCAGTTTCACATAGATACCTTTTTATCACTAAGAAAACTAATTTGCATATTATGAAACTGTGTGCTTAGCATTTAACCTTTATTAACATAAAATCAGAGTATCCATTGTCAATGATTAAGAATGAACCAATTAGCCCAAAGCTATAGGCTATTTTACCAATGATGATAATCTTACCTTTCTTACTAAACTGCTACTGTGCATAATTGCAGCAATGCCAACCAATGAAGATATTTATAGCAATATGAAGGAATACTGTGTACAGGGTGAAAAATACTGATGCTAAGGCTCTCAAAACCAAGAATCCTGAACTGTAATCCTCTTCAGTTACTCAACAACTGGGTGGCATTACAAATCAACCAAGCAAGCATTCCATGCATTATTCACAATTTATTATGTGCTATCAAGTTGTTGACAATTCCCAATTACTATAAAGATTTTCTCCAAGACAACCTGTCCCAAACACCCATCTATTTTGTTACTTGTCCTCTTCTTCTCTTTTTTTTTCCTTTCTCAGAATTAAGAGTCTTCTCCAGAGAACTTTGTCTTCACATAATACCTTTAAAGTAGGATAATTTGAGCCCGAGCATTTGGGTCCAGAATAAGAACTCTGGATTGGTTTGTTCGATGATCCATTGATTTTATTTATTTATTTTGGTCTGTAAGACTTCTCCAACATGAAGAGTACAAAGGCATCAATACTCTTCCTATCCTGCCTCCTGGACTTAAAGTCCAACCTTCGCTTCCACTGAATGTTACAGAAAATACCATAACTCGCACAATTCTGATCTTGGTAGACACATCATTATCATTGGAATATCTTTTCCAAGGACTCATGGCTGTTCTATCAAATGCTAGTTAGTCTGTGGTCCCAAAGGTGGTTTTTATCGGACATGTTCCACTTCTCACCCAAGAAGCTTCTTCAGTCCTGACTGAACCTGATATTTCTTTTTCCAATTACAAAATCATTCTCATCTTCCTTCAATCCAGTTTTCTTTAATATACATTCAGAAAACAGGTTGAATTAATAAGGGGAGAGTACACAGATTTGTTATATTCCTTTGCTAGCCTGATACCAGGCTGTTTCATCGTGTTCTGTCCTTACTATGGCTTACTGGTCTGTATATAAATTGCTCATGAGGACAATGAGATATTCTGGAATTCCCATTTTTGTGATCATTTTTTATAAACTGATGTGATTCACACAGTTGAAACGCCTTTCGATAATTGATGAAACATGCATAGTGACTTCTTTTTAGCATCGTTTGGCTTTCTCAATCCAACATGCACCAGCAATAATTCCATGTTTTCCTCCAACTTTTCTAAAACCAACTTGAATATTTAGTACCTTTTTCTATGTAAGGTTGTAATCTGTGTTGGATGATATTTAGCTAGCCTGTGAAGTTAAAAATATTATAAGTTACACACACACACACATTTAAGTCTCTCTTTTTTGGTATTTGAATGTAATTTGAACTGACTTTTCTTCAAATTGTTGTTCTGTTATTCTCCACATTTGCTAAGATAGCTTGTTTAGAACTTTTACTGGTTCTTCTATTGCTTGTCATATTTCTGTAGGTAGTGGTAATGACTGCAATGCTGATTTAATTTTAACTGCTAGTACCAGAGATTCTTATAAGAATGGAACATCTTCTATTATATTTTGGATGTTGACATATCTACTGTACAATATTACAGTACATTACATCACCTTTATTTAGCCTCCTTTGAATTGGCTACTATATATTAGTGTGCTTTGCCCTAACGATTCAAGTTGCAACGTCCTTCTGAATTCAGAATTCCTTAGAAATACTTTCCTTATTTTTCTAGGTATGTTTCCATCCTCAAATATTTTCTTCTAATGGTATCATCAATGCCTTTACAGAGGTTGTTATAATAATGGTTCTTGTTTCTTCTAAGAACTGTTTTAAATTCTTTAAGTCGTTTTCTGAGCTGTTTGTCTTTCTTGTCTACCCTTCTTTGCAATTTTCCAGTTTGTTCTTATATCTAGTTAGCTTTTTTTTCTTTTTACCTTACTGGCAGATTCTTTTCACATTTATCCCACACAGCTTCTTTAAGCTCATTCCTTTTTTTATTTTTTTTATTTTATTTTTTATAAACACACAAAACAAAAACAAAACATACATATAT
>JAEANM010026350.1:0-10755 GCA_017656035.1 Myanophis thanlyinensis
AAAAAATAAATAAATAAATAAATCTGTGTGAAGTTTTTTGGTCAACTTTGGGAGGGGCAGTCATTCCTCCCCCCTCCCTTTTTTTTTTTTGAGGAGCAATTCTTTGTAAACCATCTCAAGGCTCCTGAGAAGATAAGTGGAATATAAATATAAGGCATACTAATTAACAAAACTGTTAATACAAATATCTTAATAGCTAAGGATGCACGAGCTCAATAGGAAAAATGTCAGAGACATTTTTGTTTAGAATATTATTTGTCTTGCATTGACCAGTAAGTTTGAAAAAAAATGTGAAATTTTTAACAAATAAGCACATTTATTTCTTTACCATTATCTTTTTTCTTCCCCTCCCTAACCATGGAATGACTATTCAGCTGCTCTGTATCCATAAATATCTACATTGTCTCATCTGGTCACTCTTTTGAAAATAAAACAAAATCTATTTTATTCTAAAATATTTCTGAAGTTTTATGGATGAATTTTATATAAATGCATATATATTTTTCATTCTCAATTTTTCTTCAACTTGCCATTCTTTTAAATAATTGAAGACTTTGTAGATGGAGATTTGAGGAAAAAATGGTGACAAATGAGAGAGCTATGAGGACTCATAGCCTGTTGTATAACCTTTTTATTTTCCTGGAAACTGTCTGTATTATGAAGATAGCTGCTACTCAGAATATATATAGTTGCTTAAGCCACTGATCAGGTGATTGGTACTGTTACACTTATGATTTATACTATGGGTATAGTAGAGTACTTTTTTGAGTCATACTTTTCTGTCACATCAGCCTTGGGATAATTCTGAAGAGATGTTTGCACTCCACTAAGATAAGAGTGCTTGTTTCCGTTAGATCTTACAAATGTGATATATTCTGAAATGGAGTAAATTTATCATTATGTACATTGAAGACACTACCTTTTGCGATTCTGTACAATGAATACTTTCCTTATTGATATTTGGTTGGAAACACCAGGACAGAATTAACCAGCTTCTCCCTACTTTTACTCTTAAGGAGCCCTGCTTTTTTAAGTACAGGAAAGTTCTCTTTAAGAGGTTTAGCTGTTTTATTTAAATAGTGGCGTATTGGTCTTCTTGTAACTTTGAGGATAAGGTAGCTGTCCAATAAAGATTTGGAAATGTTGCACTCTGTGTAAATTGACAAACTTGTTCCTGAAATTTGTATAATTATATTGCTTTATTTTTAACAATAGATGCTTCTCTTTAGGGCTTCTTAAGTCGTCTGTTGGAATTCATATATTCCATGATACATACCGATGAGTTGTCATGTGAAGTCTCCCGGTTCTAACTCTTGTTTTTCTTTTCCTCCCCCACAGATTACCATTATCTTTAAATCCTATCAAGACTGTACAGATCAGAAGGTATATCAGGCAGTAACCGATGATTTGCCAGCAGCTTTTGTAGATGGCACAACTAGTGGTGGAGATGGGGACCCCAAAAGCTTGCGTATTGTGGAAAGAGTGAGTGGCAAATATGTGGAAATGCATGCTAGGTACATTGGAACTACCGTGTTTGTGCGCCAGCTTGGCCGTTACTTAACACTATCCATTCGCATGCCAGAAGAGCTAGCCCTGGCTTATGAGGAGAGCCAGGATCTGCAGCTCTGTGTTAATGGCTGCCCTTCCAGTGAACGCATTGATGACAGCGGACATCTTCCTTTACCAGTGATGGGGCAGCTTCTTCCTTCTGGTGCTTCAAGTCACACTCGTTCTGTATATACACTAGAGAGTGCAACCACCAAGTGCCACGAGAAGATGCTGCTGAAGGACATCTATTTTCATTCTTGTGTGTTTGATTTACTCACCACCGGTGATGCCAATTTCACAGCTGCTGCACACAGTGCCTTGCAGGATGTTGAGGCGCTGCATCCGAGGAAGGAGAGATGGCACATCTTCCCCAACAATCAGGGAAGTGTTCAGGGGGGGAAATTTGGACTTGGACTTGTAGGCTTTCTGCTTCTTGTGTTTTTGTAGGATCTTCCCCTCTTTGGTGGTTGTTGTAGAGAACAAAGTTTTAAAATATATATTGTCATAATATATTAAGAACATATATGTATATACCGTGTATATGAAGGGATGCTTTTTTGTCCTGGGACATCCAGAGGATTGTATATAATTGTGTTATCCTTTTTCTTATGTATGTTGGATGTAATATTCTTTTGATTGTAATATTTTTTGCTTTGCAGTTGGTGAAACATTTTATAATGTCCTCTCATCAGGACCTAATAGAAAGCACTTTATTTTTTATATATTAACTATTTATGTGTACCTAGGTAATATGTAAAGCATATATTCATCTGTACATATATCATGCCCAGTATGCCCTCTTAAGTATTGCCTAGCTTAATTCATACACTTACAAGTTTTATTTGATTCCTTTTCTTTCTTTTTTGCCATTCTTTTGGCCAGTTACGGCAACACAAAAAACTAGCTAGGTAGATATTAGACCTAGGACTTACATTGGACCCTGGTAGCCTCCATTTCATAGGAATGCAGCTGTTTTGGCCATCAGCCCTCAGAATTAGTGCATTCACAACTGCATCTTATTGTTTACTGATGCAGCAAATTTCTGCTTCCTTCCAAGAATTGCTTTTTAGCAGTAAAGATTGTACTTGGGTTCTAATATACAAGTACAGAATAAAAGTTTTCTGTGAATTTTGTGAAGGACACGCTGTGAAAGCTGTCTTTTGTTTCCAGATGTATATGAATGAGGCCTAAAGACCTTCCAAAATTTTTTGTGGACGCCTAGGACTCAATTCTCATATCTATATGGATGTCTTCAAGTGGTTTGTATTAAATGTTGTACCCCAAGATAGTGGTAGGCCTTACTTGCTTAATTCTACTCCTAAACGTTTTTTGCAACAACAAAATATCATAAAACTTAGTAATGAGCATAATTTTTGAATTGTCTGGAAAGAAAGGTAGAAAATTAAGAAAATGGATATTGTTCAGGAGATTAGGACTACTTAATTATCATTTCTTTGTCAATTTTAGCAAGTTGTTCAGCTGCAAGATCTTTTGCATTGATCTAAGCATAAACATATACATAAACCTTATTTGGGATGTATAAAAGACTGGCAGATTTATTATATCAGTTTTGATGAACTACAATCTATTATATGATGCATCTGTGATACAAGCTTCAGCCAGTAAGAACTTAATGGTCGAATTAAAACTTGGGTGCCCAAATGTTTTTTTTTTCCTTTTGTGTAACAGGAGACTGTATAAGTCTTGCATACTTGCAGTGTTTTATTTTCTGTGCGAACATAGCTCCTTCCAACACTTGCTAGAATTGTTGCACTTACGCCCTTAAAATGTACTCTAGGCACAGAGAAATCTATATAAAACATTCATTGCCAACTGAAAAAACATTTCTTACTCTCTTAGCAGAACATCATTTCCCATGCTAACAACTAGGCTGACAAGCCTGCTTCAGATCATTTCAGGTTAAATGTGATTGTAAGGATTGCTGGAGTTTCTGATTACTAAAAACACTCAGCTTTAGCTACAGTTAATGAAGGCAATCAGCAAAATAAGGCATTATTCTGGGAAGGCATGGTGGTTCCTTGGACTGTATAATGGTAGATGCTCCTTTGGACTTTAGTGGTTGATCTGGGAATGGGTTGCTATTTCTCAAACAGGTCTTTTACCCAGCACTTGAGACTGGAACTGTCAAAGGTTGAAGCTGCCACAATCGTCCTGTGCCTGGATGTAGTTGCATTGTCCTTCTATATGCTCAGTAATTTTCATTTCTTGAAGAGGAAAAACATTGGTTTGTAATACTGATTGGAACTCTATCCTAGTTACACAGATACTTCTAGTTTGCTTGGCTTGGATTCATGACATGCAAATTCTTGTTGAGCTTGAGTAAATCCTGTCTGCTTTAAAGTGACAACATCACAGTAGCATAAACTTTTACTTAAAGTCAACAAAATTGCTTGCTAGTTTGTATATTCAAAATGTGCCTGATCTCAGTGTTAGGATGAACTTGAGGTTCAGTTTTTGTGGCCCAAGTATATTACTTCGTTTTTTGCAGCTACAAAATGCTTAAAATTCTGCCTTTGGTCAGTTGTTAAGGCAATAAGGCCATATAGAATATGAATCCAACCTTACTGTATTTCTCCCCTTCCCCATTCCAGTCTTTTATGGAGAAAGACATGATGATCTTAGAATAGTTGAATTTTTTTCATAATTTTTATGTGCCAAGTGAAAAGGTATTTGTGGAAGAAGTCTGGTTAGACAAGTCTAGAGTTGTAGCTACAATGTAAGCCCATTGTAAACAACAGGTTTATGCTAATTTTCAGCATTCCCAAACTCCCATGAAATGTGCATACATTCATGTGCTGACAAAAACACCACAAATAACTAAAAATGATGAATTCCATCTATTTTGGAACAGTTGGCATTGGAAATGCCTTTTGCTTTTCCTACTGTGGAATTTCTTAACAAAATGTTAATTCGCACATGTTGGTTCATAAAAGAACTTTAGTTAATGCCAAACATATGGATAGTTTGAAGCTAGTGAATGGTCTCTGGGGGAAATCATATACTGTTTTCACAGATACTCCAACTGACTGTCTCTTAGAAGGCTTCATACTTACACTTGAGAAAAAGAATACAAAACCCACAGTATGCCTGATATTTTGCAAACACTTTTAGATGTGCTTCATGGCTATACTATTAAGTATATGTTTGTGTGAAAAAGAAAAGTGACCGTGCAGTGTATACTTTAAATTATGATAAAATAATAAAGTTACATATCATGCTGTGGAATGTTTGTGCCATTACTGACCCCTGCTGATTGCCAATATATACTAGTTGGTAATGTAACTAAAGGTGGATTCCAATTAAATGCAAGCAATCTCCAAAATTTGAAATTGCAGTGCCTGAAACCAAAGCATCAGCTTATCGAGACAAGACTAAAGCCCCACAGAGCAATTAAGAGAACAGTGAACCTTCATTAATAATGTAATGGTTTTGGGTGCAGCAGACAGCCAGACGCTGTGTCTGCAAATATCAGCTACCTTCTTCCATAAAAATCAGGATGGGAGTGGGAGTGGCATGGATACAACTGATTGGCAAGTCCATTTACTAATTGGGGGATTAGTGCCATTGTTGGAAAAATTCTGTAGGTGTTTTGTGGAGGATGGAGAGTCTATCAAACAATCACACTGATTGACAATAAATTGCCTGGGCTCTTAAAGGATGGTGGACGCCCATTGCGATAAATTAGTTCTTTCCAATGGGCTTTAGGGGATCACTGTCTCTTAGGACAAACTAACCATTGATGAACTTTAGCTGAATGATACTTTCACCTTTCTGTAGCATGTTAAAATATATTCTACTGTTGGTTTTGTCCTAACACTTAATGAAAATTCACTTTTTTTAGCCAATAAGCAGTAACAGGCCAATAGTTTACTTTCTATCGTATGATAATTGTTTTTTTCCCCACAAAACAAACCTTTACCATAAAAATTTCCTTTACATAAAAATGCCTGAACTTGTCTCTAATTTGACAGGACTGTCTGATTGTGTTTTCTTTTTAAGTTATTGGAACTTTTTTGAAGAAGGTTCCAAATCTTGCAGCTAGGTAAATTTCATCCCTCCACAGGTACTTAATGTTAATTCAAATGAATATGCCCTCGAGAGTGACCATTTTGAAATTTTGCAAGATAATTAATGAGAGCTAGACTTATTGCCTTGGATTGGGCAAGCAACCTCTGAATTGTTCCAAGCCTCCAAAAAGCTCTTACCCAAAGCCTAATTCAGTACCCAATGGAATTTTGCAACCAGTAGGCTTTAATCCCCAAAATAGTCACAAGTTGAATGAATCAATATATGATACTCAATATTTCTGATAGAAAACAACTCTTGGCTCTGCCGACAAGTATCCGCTTTGAAGGGCACGTGACTATGCTCTTCAGAGCTGATTTCTTGTGGCAGAACCATGGGTTGCTTTCTGCATATAAAAAATACTACCATATATTGATTTAAAAAAAACCCACAATCTTCTCTGAAGGAAATATTTCTTTTCCAAGGCTAGAATTTTGCCTGACATTTTTTTCTAGCTCTATAAAGCAAGCATTGCTCAAAAGAAAATGGAACGCACTACTCTTCTAGCAGAATTCCTTAATTAAAATTAAGTATGATTTGGAAAGCTCAAAACCAGAACTAAGGTATTTATTTATTTATTTATTAAATTTATATACCGCCCCCTCTCCCTGGGGACTCGGGGCGGTTATGGTATGTGGTGGTAGCTCCTTTTCTTTTGGGAAAATCAATCCATCAAAATGATGTCTGATTGGGTATTATTTGACTCATCTTACAGGGTCATCAGATGCATTAAACTCAAAAATCCCCCAATTTCACTCCTGAGAAAATTTTATGTTTGGGTCTATGCAGGGGCTGTAATGCAGTAATGAAAAGTTGCTTTATGAAGGCCCTTTCCTCACCTTAGGAAAATTTGCAGCGGGCCACAAAGGGTCTTTGGCTTTGTGGATCAAAATGCCATTACAAAATTCATGGTGACTGATTATGTATTGTCAACAGCAAAGCGGGGGTTGATCACCATCTTCTGAAACAAGACACTGTTCTGTTCAAGACCAGTTGCCTCGTATAAAGTAGTTGCTGTGATCTAGCATGAGTTGCTTCCAATGTTTATCTATTGTGATAAATGATGGGATCAAGGTGTTAATATTAGAAATTATTTCACCATCTTTGATCTTTACCCATTATATTGCAGGCCTGCTTTGATATATCTATTATAAGGTCATTATTGTATTTAAAAGTGTGCTCATTAAAAATGCCGTATTTTTCTAAGTGTCCTATAGTTTAATTCGTAAAAATATTGTATTATGCAAGCTATTTTAAAGAAATCTACGTAGGTTTGCCATCTCTTGTGGATCTTTTCTACAAGTTGCCCTGGTGTCTTATGACTGGTAGGATGCATAAAAAGATTCATGCATTATAACTTTTCCAAAAATAGAGTATCTTCAATGCTTATGTCTGGCAACATTAACCAAAATTACAGTAAATTATTACATAAAAAATAATTAAAGCAGCCCAGCAATTAAACTAGCCCATCAACAGCCAGGAGCACTGAAGCAACCACCTTTGTAAAATTTCAATCCCTTGGGAGTCATGGACCTAGGACTTTGAATGCCTTCTCTAAATTAGCCCATTTTAGGTACCTTGGTTCAAAAATTGTTGCCCTGTGATAAACCATCTTGCCCAGGTAAAGGACATGACAAATGTTAGTGGTATATAGATATTCACCAATCAGTAAACTCGGTACTCAATTTCACCTGAAGTAGATAAATTGCCTTCAACATGGTTTGATGGGCAATAAAGACACTAAAAAAAACCGGCATTACCAGAGAATGGATAGCCATGAAAAATCTCTGAATAGAATGAAGTTGCAGTATTGATCTTACTAAAGAAACTGCTGGGTTTCTTATGACAAGGCTGGTTTAACAATGCCAATAAATTGGGAACCTCTGGCATAGGAGTACAGCTTTAGAACAGGGTCGGGAATGTATGGCTCGCGAGCCAGGTGTGGCTCTTTTGAGAATTTCATCTGGCTTGCAGAAAGAATAAGTCTTGTCACCGGAAGCCCTTGTGGGCAAGCGACATCACGGCTGCCATTTTGAAAATGGGCAGAGTGGCGGCCGCCATTTTGGATGACACATGAGGAAGCTGCAAACGCCGTCTCTGGCCCCAGCAACTATTTCAGACAACCTGGGGACCCTGTACGGGAGACAGCACCATTTTGGAGGCCACGTGTGTTCAAAGCAGCCTCCCTCGCTGGCTGGCAACTTTTGTGGGCGAGCGATGCTGCAGCCGCCATTTTGGAAGAGGGCAAAGTGGCGGCCGCCATTTTGGATTTATTTTTTATTTTATCAAGATTTATTCACAAATTCGCCTTTGTGGAGAGAGCAGGTTCTGCGGTATGTGTAATTATATGGCTCTTACTGAAATAAATTTCCAAATATTTTGCTTTCATGGCTCTGAGTCAAAAAGGTTCCCAACCCCTGATCTAGAACAAAGCAAGCCCACTCCCAAATTACAGTACCAAGATTTACCTAGATACAACATAATTCTGTTGGTCATCAGCTTGGATGATTCATAACTGGAAGAGCCTAGTAGCACACCTTTAAAAATGTTAGGTACTAAAAATGTTAGGATACTTATGCATATAAAGATTATGATTCCAATCCACAGTATCCTTTCCTAAAATTTAACATTATTTAAATTTTACTTATTAGCATCTCATGTTTTCACTTGGGCTTTTTGTTCCATATACTGTATATATTGAAATTTAATACCTAGAGTCCTACCTTTTTTCAAAAACTTTGCAAGTAACCAAGTGTTAATAAAGGTTACCACATAACCGAAATAAAAAGGACAAGTATTAAGCCATTTCTAATTTACAATATTTTTGTAGCAAACATTAACATGCATAGTATTTTAAAATAACAAGGTTATCAATAACAAGGTACTATGGAAAAGCATTGCCTTATGTAAATCAATTTATTCGGTTTCCTTAAATCTGCTGCTAGTCTCTATATTATATTCTGTAAAGCTTAAATTATTCCTATTTTATCTTTTTTAGAAAGCTATTGTATTCAGAAATTCTTTGTGAAGGAGGAAAAGGAACATTTTTAAAATTCCAGTTCCTTGGAGGACTTCTTTTATGAACATACAAACCAGCTGAAAGAATGCAGAATCAACTAGTGAGAATAGATTTGCTCTGCTTAATACTGCAGCATAAGAGTGTTACCATCACACAACATATGCCTAGTTTCATTGCAGGGAGATTTTACAAGAGTAATCAGAAGTTGCATCCAAATATAAATTGCAAATTGGCCTTCCAGAATGAAATAGACAATTATCACCTCCAAATAATGCGTATTATATTAAGGGAAAGTAAGTTATCTCTCAATACAGGTTTGCAATTTTTTCAGATGAGTGAAGAAATCTTGTTTTAGTGTTACAAATTTATAGAATATGAGAATTTATGTTTATTGTCCCCATTGTAAAAATATTTGGAGACATTAACTTGGCACTCTATAAACTTTCCTTCTCACCACAACCTGCCTCATAAGTATAAAGACATCTCCAAACATCTTAATGAAATGGGCTGTAATGTGGTAAAGTTTGTTTCATAATAAATATTTTGGTTAAGTGTATAAACTAATACTTTTTACTGCAACAAACAAGAAAAGCTGTATCTTAAAATATGTAACAACTACCACTTTACAGTTTTGTACATAACAATGTATAAGCAGGAAAAAAAAACACAATTTCATAATGAAAAATCAAGATTTTAGCAACAATAATTTTAATTGTGCAAATATAGCTAAGAAAGCAAAGGAGGGTATGAATTTTAGCTGGCACTGATTTTAAGCAATATTTTCTATTTACTTAAGGATCTTCTGGGAGGGATAAAAAAAAGAGTACAGCCACGTAGCTGTGCTAGGCACTCATTTAAAAATATCAACATCAGTTGCTGTTTGTTCCACTGGGACTAATAAGAAAAAAATCTGGCATCACTTTGCTGCGCCATGGAAACAGTTTTATGTAGTTTAAACAATAACTTTCTTAAACTGAAATAAAGATTATAAGTTCCCAAAAGAATCTTGGTAACAGCTTTTTAAATGCATTTTTAATCCAGATCTTCTTTACAAATAAACAACTGTGAATTGAAGCAGCCAAGTTCATCCTTTTGCCAAGCTAATAATTGAGGATATGAATATAAACCACTGAGACCCAATGTTAGAATCTAACAGCTTATTTCTAAACCTAAAAAGGTTTTTAAATAATTACCCAACCAAATCGGTAACAGGGACTGTACACTTTCAGAGTGTAGTTTTATTTGCTGAAATGCAAAATTACATAAGATAAATATGATTGAATCAATAAATTTATTCTGATAAACATGCATGTTTTAGCTTCAGAATAGCTTTGAATATGCTTTAAAGACAATCCATCTTGGGGGCATATAAACATAAATGAGATAATGGACGTAATTGTCCAACCTGAGTTAAATGTCAGGAGATAAAAATTCATTTGCATGTAAACCAATCTAGTATTAATTTTTTTTTATAAAGGCAGACAAGTTTTTTATTTTATTTTTTGGATTCTAATTATTTCATCTGAACTTTATTTAAAAAAAAAATTGTTTTTTAAAAAAAGGAAATGATTAGCCAAACCAATTTAGAAAGAAAAAGTCAGGGGAGGGGAAGCTCATTTAATTAATTTACAATAATTTACAGTCATTTTGTAAAAAGGCATTACAACTGATCAAACTGGAGAATGCCTGACTATTTTACAATTATAGGTACAGAATTTAAATATTCAAGCTTGTGATGAAAAAGCGGCAAGGTGGTCGCAGAGTATAACGTAAACAAGTAGCTTTGGAAAGTGAACCAGGTCGTTACATCCTTTGAAAAAATGCTCTTTCCTGAAATACTATCAGATTATCATGTGAATACTCATCTAAAAGCATAATTTAAACTGTATTCAGGATAAAACTATTGACAAGGAATTCAGATTAAGATCCAGTCTAAGTGGGGCAGTGTTGAGGTCCCTGTAAAAAGTAAACATTTCCTATTTCTTTAAAAAAACGTGCCACAACATTTGCAGCACAGTGCAGCATTAAAACTTTAAATACAAAAATATTTCTTCTTCTGTGGAGATAATATAATTAGCATACTGGAAAGTAGTAACAATACT